>PVIW01000200.1:0-147398 GCA_004026585.1 Noctilio leporinus | reverse complement strand
CCCCACCAACAGTGTATGAGGGTTCCCTTTGCCCCGCATCCTCGCCAACACTTGTTGTTTGTTGATTTGCTGATGATTGCCATTCTGACAGGTGTGAGGCAGTGTCTTATTGTGGTTTTAATTTGCATCTCTCTGATGAGCCCACATTCTTAATAACTAGACTTTCAGTGCTGGTCTAATTTACATTTTCAAAAGAGCTAATATTACACTATACTTATTTTTCAGACATAGGTCTTTTCCCTTTTTGAAGACAGCAACCATATTACTAATCCTCTGGCACCTAACGCAGGTGCTAAATAAATACTTGTTGGACTGTTGAAAATGCATATTTAAGAATATCTGCAGAGTAGTAATATGTATAGAAGAGATAAGCTTCCAAATAAGAGAAAATGAAGATTAAGAGAAAGTGTAACCAGTAAGGGAGGTAAAGAAGAAACTGCAGAAGAAAGAGATTAGAAAAGTACAGAATAAAAGAATGAACAGTATTTCCTCATTAGAAATTAAAATGAAGTAATGTTTTATCTATTTTTTTTAAATGTTGATTTTTGAAAACTGGTATTTTACAAATACCGAGGCTTTAAATATGTCCTCCCCACTCACCAGGTATTATATTAAATAAGTGATTTTTTGCCTAATTATTCAGGAAAAGAAACTACTACATATCACAGCCCAACTAGAGTTGGCATTGTTAATTAACTAAATTAATCTGACCGGAGCAACTGCAATTGAATGAAGAGAAATGTTCCAGATGAATATATATGTCTAACAAAAAGGTCAACTTGATTCACCTGATTTTTCTCTCAGCCAGGTTCCCAATAGCTTCCTGGCTGTTTTACAGCTTTCTGCATAGTTCCAAAAGAAGAACATTTTTTTTCTTATGAATACAGCTTCCTCATAGATTTCAAGCCCAAATTCCTAATTCAAAGAAGTGCTAATCCATTTGCAAAGCATCTTACTGAAGGAGTAATCAACCAGACATAATCACTATTATGAATCATAATGACTTTATGATTTCTCCTAATTACTAAGTGGTTTTGAATAACTATAAATAGATGAGCACTCTTAGGAGCATAGACTTTGGTCTGGAAGCCAGGGTAATGTCTCATTAAAGAATCATGGAGCTTTCTTATTTGGAGGTATGATAATGTGGCAATGGGGAACCATTACTTTTATAGACTTTGTCACTCCCACATGGTATATGCTAAAACCCAGAGCCATGGCCTCCAGTAAAATATTAAAGAAAGAGGGAACAAGGGAGTAGGGGCAAAACAACAAAGACAGAAAACTCAGAAAGTGACACTGTGATGAAGAACCACAAGCTCTCTTAAATGAAGTTATCATATGTTTTTTTTTTTAAAGCAAAAATAAAACTCACCAAAGGATACATGCCAGGGTAAGGGCCAAGCTGTACTTGGCATAAAAAATGCAGCAAGATGCTGTACTTTCCTTTATTCCTCCAAATATTAACAATGAAATAAAATGTGTGTTAGTGAGTTCAATAAGGCTGGCACTTCTGATAGACACTAAATGCTCTGGCCCTCTAAAAAAATGTAAAGATGTCCAGAACAGTGATTTTCAACTGGTGTGCAAGGATTTTTAAAACATATAGTACCTGACTATTTAGTCAGGGGCACTGACCTCTTTTCTCTTAGACTGTCAAATTAAAAGAAATAATACAACATTAGCCAGGGGATATGAATATCCTGTCTTGAACCATAAATATAAGAGTTGCATGTTATTCATCATGTTGCAGAATAAGGTCCTATCTGATTGGTTAATTCTTGGTACCAGAAATCCTCATATCCAAATTCAGACACTTCATTTTTAAAAAATTTACTTTGGAGCAAAAGGGTAGGTAATTCTATTATTATCATTTTTGTGTGGATCAATCAAAATTTTACCGAATTTCTTCATCAAGTCAGCAAAAAATACATTTTTTGGTGTGTAGAAGAATTTTAGTGATTAGTTTATGTGTGCCATGAGATAAAAATGGTTGAAAATCACTGATCTAGAGTATGATAGACTTGAATGCAAAACACAAATAATAAACCTAAACTGAAATAACACAAAAGAGAAATCTATCTAGATCAAGGTCAGATATGTCTGAACACATATCTTCTACTTTATTTGATCTTCACTGATGATAATAAGTAGGACAGATATAATTGCACTTTTTTTTAATGAATGCAGAAACTGAGGCTTAGGGAGAACAAATGACTTGCGACGCACATAAAGTAAAAGGCCAAACTGAGATTTGAACCCATGTTTCCTAAACGCAAATACCATATTCACTCCACCATACTAAGTTTACCTTAGTCTATCAGTGGTCTTTCCCCACCTCCTCAGTTTCAGCTGATGACTTTGCCTCCTATTTAATGAAAAAAAATTAAAGCAAACAAGAGAATTTCCTCATTATCCTACCACCCAACTTCCTTGCATGTATTTTAATACTCCGTCTTTTTTTCCTTTTACAATAGATAAATTGTCTCTATTTCTACCAAAGACCAATTCTCCACTTACATATGATTCCTATTTCAAATTTTTTAAGGATTTTGCTCTACAGCATTATTTTTCTCTTCTCTCTAGGATCATTTCTGTCAGTGAATAATATGCTATAACCTCTTTTTTTTAAAGTATGGTATTGAAAAAAAAAAGATTTTAAGCCCTGGCTGGTGGCATGGTGGATAAGGTGCCGGCCTGTGAACCCAAAGGTCACTGGTTCGATTCCCGGCCAGGGCAACATAACCAGGTTGCAAGCCAGGTCTCCAGCCAGATCCATAGCTGGAGGCAGGTGAAAGGCAACCATACATTGATGTTTCTCTCTCTCTCTGCCTCTCTCCCTTCCCCTCTCTCTGAAAAATAATAAAATCTTAAAACAAACAAACAAAAACCCAGGCAAATTTATAAAAAAAAAATTTATTCACTATTTTTAGAGAAAGGGGAAGGGAGGGAGGAAGAAAGGGTGAGAAACATCAATGTATGGTTGCCTTTCTCGTGCCTCCAGCTAAAGACCTGATTTGCAACCCAGGCATGTGCTCTGACTGGGAATGGAACCGGGATTACGGGCTGGTGCTCAATCCACTGAGTCACAACAGCCAGGGATATATATGCTATAATATCTTAAGGAAAAAGAAACTGATATTTATTATTCCCCCCTCTCCAGCTCCATGCGAGGATTAGCTGTATTTGCTGTCTCTGCTTTCTTAACACTCATTCCCTACTGAATCCTCTCAAATGAGACTTTTGTCTCCTATCACTCCACTGAAATTACTTTTTAAGACATTGAGGATCTCCAGCAAGTCGAATAATTAATCTCAACTCTCACCCAGTCCCTATCAATAGTCTTTAAGTTATTCACCATCCTCTTCTTTTTCCTCTTGGCTTTAGGACAGTACATTCTCCTGAAAGTTTTCCTTCTCACCTACGGTTCCTCACTTGGTATTTTTGCTGATCCACCTTCCACTCCTCTCCCAAACTCAACATGCTTGAGTTCCTAGACCTCAGCCTTCAGATCTCTTGTCAATACTCATGGCCTAGATGATCTCAACCGACCTCATGACTTTGAAGTTTTAAGTATCATCCATTTGCTTGTTACCAGACCTTACCAAAACAAACGCAGACCCTGATTTTTACCCAGCCTTCACCCTCTTCACTCAGTTCTTCAGCCAAGAACCTAGGCATCTTTACTTCTTCTGTTGCCTTACAACTACCTTCAATACATTCTGAGTCCAACTACTTATTCATCATTTTAATTTCTGACCATTTCCTCTCATCTGTACTTTTTGCAACAATCATTTCAGAATAAATAAGATCCTATCAATCTTTAGATTGAAATCCCTGCAATTGTTTCTCTGAAGACTTAGCATAAAATCCAAACTCCTCAGTAAGGCTGCAGGTGACCCAACCCCGGGCTACCATACTTTCCAAGTGCTTGTCCCACTCCTGCCAGGTGGGCTTTCCTGCTATTCCATGGCCCGGACAAGCAGCTTCTGCTTTGAGGCCTTTGCATTTCTTATTCCCTCTGCTTACAATTTCTTCCTCAAGCTTCCTCCTTGATGTCACACAAGGTTTTAAATTTTTTTTTTTAAATAAAAAAATTTTAAATATATAGTCTCCTCCAGTTACTTCCAGACTTGCTTTATTTTTTTCCATTAAAAATATTTTTTCAGTTACAGTTGACATTTAATATTATATTGGTTTCAGGTGTACCACATAGTGGTTAGACATTGATATAAATTATCTTATTTTTAAAAAACTCACATCCACTTGAAATAAAATATTTGCTTACATGTTTGTTTACTAATCCCACTATGAATATAAGGTCTAGGAGTACTGGAATTTTATCAGCCTAGTTTTCTGCTACATTCTATGCCTGGAATATACCATGTGCTCAGTAATACTTATTATTTTACTAATAATAGTTAACATGTACTGAGTACTATACTGTAAATGTGCAAAGGACTGTTCTGTCCAATAGCATAGTGATTCAACTGTGTTTCTGTACATTACATAAAGAAAAGGCTTGGCGTGCTAGTTAACCTAAAAGGCTGTACGTCCTTCAGCATCAACAAGCATTCTATGATTATTTTTTCCTTTCGAAATTAAATATTTCCAAAATAATGTAATATTGTAGGAGTCTGCTTCTACTCCTTGGGGCTTAGGAAGGATATTAGGGTGTTTATTTATTTTTTGTTCTGTTCCACAGAATGATACTGAAATATATCAGTAGGCTTTAAGTATTGAGAATGACTGCAGTTATTTTCCTACTTGGCTGCTTTTTGAGAATAAAAGGCAGGTTGGGATATGTATTTAAACAATGTTGTGGCATTATTTGTTTTGGGAGGTATTAATATAGGAACCATGAACCTTTTGGAGCATTTCTGATCACCAATATTAATTGAGAAAGCAAAGAGCATTGATTTCTGAACTGCTCCACCTGCTGGAATAATGAGACCCTCACAATAATTTTAGAGTACTTCATTGGGATGAAATTAGAAACATTTTGTGCAGAAACCAATTTCTAGCACATAAAAATTATATTGTAAAGTACAGGGTTTTAAAAAATCCAATGTTCAAGTTTCCATTATTTTCCACTTCTTTTTAAAGTCTAAATTATGCTCTGTTTACTCAAAGCAAAGTGAAGTGACAAATGGCTAGGATTTAGGGAAGATTTTATGACCAGCAAAATAACCTTCAACATTATTTTCATTAAATTTTTATTTCCACAATGTGACTGTATGTGTACTGACAATTCTAAATAGTTGTTTATTTTCAAAACCAAATTAATAATGATTTTCTTTGCCAAATTATTCATGCTAGAGTTCCCTCAAAAGCAAACTACTCTGGAGTTTTATAAATATAATTTAATTTATATAAAACCTTTCCAGATTGTATTTACAATTAAAAAATGCCTAAATGGAGTCTCCTTCGAAAATGTTCTTATATGACTCCCAGGTGGTTGATGATCCAATCCTCCCCACAGGCCAGGCTGGAAACTGACTTTGGAGAGAACAATGTCAGCAACTCTTTAGCCCTGATGGCCCTAAATGTAAGTAAACACTTCCCATGCACAGGTAAAGCTATGTTAATCAGTAAAAGCAGAAGAAACAGACATATTCAGCAGAAGCCTATTCCTGTATTTTTATGAGGCTCTTTGGGCTGTGTACAAATCTCCTTTAAAAGATACGAGTATGTCTTCCATTTCTTTGGTATTCCGCTAAGTACAATGAATATTGGCTAGAATACTTAGGAAATCTTAATAAATGTTGACAAGCCAAAAAGCAATTTTTTATAGATAGCTTAGATTGAGAAGGTTAATGGTGTGCCCTTTTTATATATCTCACTTTGTAAGTTTAAATAAAAGGGCAAAATAATATGCAAAGAAGAGGAGAAAGAAAGGTACAAATCAACCAAGGAAAAAAAACAGAAGGGCATTTAAAAGGTGGCTGGTATGATAAAAATTCTTATTTACATTCTGCCCTTTCCCTGTTGGGAGTGGTTTTTATAGTATTTTTTCATACTGATTATGTTGGGCAAGACTTGGTCTTCTTATTTGAAAAAAATAAGAAAGTTAAACTAGGTGATAATGAAAAAATATTAAGACTATTCCTACTCTGGTAGCTAAACTCACTTCTTAATTAATAACCCTATTTAATTGCCAACAGTTAGGATCCTAGTAATTGACAGTTATTCTGTGGGATAGTTTATGAAGCCAAAGGTAATTTTAAAACATAGAACATTTATAAAAGGACCAACTTCAGATGCTATAACAAAACATATTTTATACTTGTCAGAACGTAACCAGCTTAAAATCTTTAGTGGAATCTACTGAATTGCAAGACATAACTGAATTTTTAGCAAGAAAATATTTCACTTTCTTTATAATGCAGAAAGCTTACAAAAGTGCAGGAAGCTAGAAAGAAGACAAGTAATAATGTAGAGAAGGCCGCAAGGGAAAGAGACCAAGAGAAATAGAAAGATACTTTCTTTCAAGACATTGTACCATCTGTGCCTGTCCAGAGATGCCAGCAGCCCCAGACCGAGGGTGAGGGAGCCCTGGAAGGTGGCCCATCAGGCTCCCGCAGCAGGAAGATAAAGAACAGCAGATGGGATCCTGCAATTGTTAGGAGGTTATTTGGAAATGCAAGGCCATAGGTTGTTGGTGTTCACTGTTACTCAGTTAACCTTTCCTTCCTTTCATTTTTCCTTTAATGAACTCTTTAATTTTACATGCGGGGTCTCCTACTAATACCACTCAAATCTGCTTGTCCTTTTTATTTTATTTTAAATTTTGTTTAAAAAATTTTTTTTGCTTAATTTTCCAATCTCATATTTTTTAAAGAAAGATACAGTGCAGTTTCGTATAAAAAATTTTTGTAGTTGTGCCCCAAATAGGACAAAATTCAAGCATTAAAAATGCTCTATTATTCGAAAATGTTCTATACTTGGGCAAAGACCCAATGTGCTTTACAGAAAGTACTACAGAAAATTGCCAAACTGAGATATTTATTGATATACAAAAATCTTATCGCTCTGGTCCTTTTCTATATTTAGAATGATTTTATTTTATATTGACACATAAAACCCATACTTTTAGTTAATATCCAAGACTTTGTGAAAAATAACATTTTCATAATTTTTCCAACTGACTATTCTATATATAATCTCCTATTTCTGTGTAAAACAAAAACCACAACAACTGTGCATGCCTTTTAAGATTTTTTTGGGAAAATTATAGAGATAGAATATATTTGGAACAGATTTTGCTTTCTTTCTGAGCTCTTAATACTGCAGCAAGCATCTTCTGAAAAATCTATTCAAATAAATTTTATCTAACTTCAAAATCTCTTCATTTCGATTACTGTCCACTGAGCGTATCAAATCACAATCCCTGTTTGCATGATGACAGGCACTTCCTATGCTAGACCTGGGCTTTCAGAGCCAACATCATTAAGGGATTCTTCAAATTATTTTTTAAATGTCCTTTCCCTCAGGATTTTCACTTATATCTAATTAGACTACTTACTCCATGCCATGTAATCCCTGTTGCCAAACTGCTAAATACTTCCATAAGTAGGAGGAGGGCACTAACGGAGCAAGACAGATGTAATGTCACTGGTTAAAAATAGAAGTGTGAAGCAGATGCCTTAATTATAAAGCTTATTAATTCATGGTGTTAAAAAAACTTGGCAAGAGTTCCTGTAAAATATCTAACCTTTCCAAAAAGCATCATATTGTTTAAAACTTAAAATATATGTTTTCGATAAGGAATACTGAAATTATCATTTTGCCAATAACTAACATCTGCATTTAATACCTATAATTAGTTACAAGGTCACACATGATTTTAAAAGTAACTCTGCTTTTTGACTGACTTTTTAAAAGTATATACCCTTACATTTCAATGCATTTTTTTTTTAATAATTGTAACTAAATCATAGGAAAAGGATAAAATATGTCTATGAGAGGAAGGAAGGTATAAAAGAGAGTTCTAAAGAGCTAATTACTATAGAACTTGGAAAACGTAACCTGATTAAACTTTAATTTTATTTTTTTATATTAAATATTTATCATAAAGGGTTGCTATAAATAATGTATATCAAAATGCCTGTGGAGGTGTTGATAAAAGGTAGCAGTTATTATATTAAATGGATATATTAGAAAGACAAGATTTATTAAATAAATGGGTTATTACTACAGAATAACATTAGACCCCTGGCTGGTGGCACAGTGGATAATTCGATGGCCTGTGAACCCAAAGGTCACTGGTTCGATTTCCAGCCAGGGTACGCAACCAGGTTGCAAAGCCAGGTCTCCAGTCAGGTCCGTCAGGTGAAAGGCAACCATACATTGATGTCTCTCTCCCTCTCTGCCTCTCTTTCTTCCCCTCTCTCTAAAAGTAATAAATAAAATCTTAAAAAAAGAAAGAAAAAAAGAATAACATTAGTAAAGAGAGTCTCAATACATTCTTTGGCCTTACACCCAGAATACAGTATTTTACTATCATTTAAAAGCAATGGCATCTAAAAATGTAATTCAGAAACAGTTCAATTTCTTGGAAAGAAGCAAAAGTAAAAAGGGAAGTCCTAAAAGAGGTGTTACCAAAAAAAAAAAAAAAAAAAAAAAAAGAGAGAGAGATATTAGTGGAAGTGTATTTTCTTTTTCAGTGTTGATTGAAATAAAGATTTACATACAGGGTGGAGCAAAAGTAGGTTTAAAGTTCTGAGTACTTGAAAGAGTTTATTCTTGTATTATTATTTACCAATTATTATATTATTTTTCATACAAACAAATCTACTTTTGCCACACTCTATACAACTGAGTAATAATCAACAGGAATAAGTATATGTAAGTATAATAGACTGTCACATTTAAAGAAAGGAAATCCACCCCTCCCCCAATATTCTGAAGGATAAAAATATTCCAAATATCTAGTGGGCCAAAAGAAAAAAACCATGCCACAAAGGTCTGATCATAGTCCTTGACTTCCCTGATCTGTAACGGAATGGTCATCATCTATCACACCAAACATGACAGGCACAATTCCATCTCCTCTTTTGGTTCTTTAGTAGTTTTATCATTAATAAATTCATTCCAGCCCTTTTTGAATCTATATATTTTTGGCCTATATTATATCCATCAATTGAAGTAATAAATTCTCTTGGTTTATTACTTGCAGGATCAGATGGAACTTCCTACTAATTGAAAAAGTTACTCTGTTCAAGATCTAAAGAGGGCCTATCCTAATACAGTTCATGATTTGAATTTCAGTTACATCGATTCAAAGCCTTTGCCTTTCCAGACTGAAAAGCTCTACTCACATATCTTCTATCATGTGGTAGCTCAGTTGGACCCACTCAAATGTTCTTTTAGGATGCTCTTTGATGTGGGGCCAGGAGATATGTATATAGCAAATCTCCTGCATAGGGAAAATTAATATAAAGGACAGAATACTATTATCTGTTTTATTTCGGAGACTGTTCCTGATGATGGACAACATTCTGCTGCCATTCTTAGAGCATCATACTGAGCTGGTGACCTCTGTTAGTAACAACACCCAAGTGTGTTTTATAGTTTATTACTGTGGCCCATAGTTTATCTATGTATTAACTAACACACACACACACACACACACACACACACAGAGTCCGTCAGAAATGTTCCTTATTCTATCTCTGGCCCCTAGAGAGAGCCAAGAGCCTCATACACTATTGCACAAAATAAATATTTTTTGAGTAAATCAATGATGGTCTGTGGGTAGAAGTGAACCAATAAAATTTAACATAGACAAATGTAGAGCAACATATAAGAATACAATACCTAGTTTATGCATGTTTCACTATCTGAGGTATTATGACAATTTCATTTAGCATAGCTCCTTATTATTTGGAAGAGTTTAATTTTCATCTTTAAACTCAGGAATTTCCTGTTCTCTCCATCTTTTGGTTAAAAGGTTGACACTGTCAATTCTGTAAACTTCAAAGTCAACCCCAATCATCCAAATGATAGAAGAACAAAGAGGCAGAATTCAGAAGATAGGGTATAAATATATCTAATGTCAAACCTGACAACCTTTTGTTATGAAGCCCTGTGGGAGAGGGAAGTCTGCAGCTTCACAAACATTATGAAAGGAGGCATACCATGAAACAAATGATGTGATTAAACATTTTCTCTTTTATTCTTAAAAGAACATGTCTCTTCTGATAAATATTCATATGGCAATAAAATATCTCTACTCAAAAAAAATTATAATTCCTATTTTAGAAAAGTTGACAGTAATATACAAAATGACCAGATAAAGAGTGAGAATTCCAATTCACTTAAATGAAGGAAAAACAAGCCCTGGCTGGTGTATCAGTGGATTGGCACCAGCCTGAGAACCCAAAGGTTGCTGGTTCGATTCCCAATCAGGGCACACAACCAGGTTGCAAGCCAGGTCTCCAGCCAAGTCCCCACCTGGAGGCAGGTGGAAGGCAACCATACATTGATGTTTCTCTCCCTCTCTGCCTCTCTCCCTTCCCCTCTCTGAAAAATAATAAAATCTTTAAAAAAAAACCATAATTTCTAAATCATTAATACAACCTCTCTCACAAAACCCAAAAGTTATATATAATACATAACATAAGAAATAATAAGAAAATTAGATACTAAAAATATTACAGTAAGTTCAAAGCAATACTCAAGAGAATAGCACCTTTTCAGTTGTAATCTCAGGAACACTAAAAATATCTTTTAAAAAAATTTAAAATGTTTTAAAATGACTTTAGAATCATGAATGGTTGTATGTTAGTATGAGACACTGAAGTGCATTAAGTTGTAATACTGAATTGTTCAAAAACATAATGTGACATAATTGAGCATTATAAAAACAAAATCAAAGCTAATGGAAATAGCCTTCTGAAATGCTAATGCTACCCCCACTGCTTTTCTTTGCTTTATGTTGTGCTCATCATCCTGTTCTCTAAGCTTTCATCATCTCCAGCTTTCTCCTCCTTGTTTCAGAACCATTAAGAAACTAGTGCGTAATTTTTGGAAAGGAGATTAAAGAAGATAATGAGGCTATGTGAGTTATTTAGGAATCCTGGGTATGGACACAGAAAACATTTAAAAAACTCAATGGAAAAGTGATTTCAGAAATTGCACTGTAATTACTTCAAATACAATCTTGCTTTATTATTGAATGTTTCTGTTAATATTCCTATGTTCTTGTGAATAGAGAGTAATTCCTAGATAAGAACTACTTATAGACCTCCTTGTCAATGTGAGTCCCAGAGCTCCAGTGTCCCAGTATCTTCATTCAAAAAGAATTCTAAATATTACAGACCTAGACATTATCTCTGAGAATTTGAGTTTCTTGGACTAAACACCATAGAATAAAGAGATTATATCCTTGTTGTTCTGGAATTATAAAGGGGATGTGAGTGAACTATACTTATATAAACACACTACTGAGCTTATCTTACATATATCTGCAGAAGATTTGTTTTGTTTAGTTATTCACAAAAAAAGTGACTTATTTTTAATAAAAGTATACCATGAGATCAGCTAACTGGTGTTAGGCAGTGTAATGTTGGAAAGAAATAGGCTGTTGAAAAGATATAGACAGACCTCTTGTTCTGATCAATGCCTTTTCATTGAGAAGACTGAAGAAAATAATGACTTAATTGCCTTTGTACGGTATACATTTTTTGACAGTTTTAGTGGGGTTGAGAGGAATACAGACTGTAATAGGTATATGATTTTTAAGAACCTCCTTTACAAACAATGTGCATTTAGTTTTAACATGACATACTTTGTACCTTCTATTTCATTATCCTCTACCTCACTGTGTGTGTGAGTGTGTGTGTGTGTGAGTGTGTGTGTGTGTGGCATAAGAGGCAGCATAGTGCAGTAGTTAAGGACCCATACAGTGGAAAGTTCCTAGAACAGTGAATAGTGCCTGGCATGTGAAAAGTACTTAAAGGTGTTTGCTGAATTATATGAGTTCCCAAGATAGACAAATACTCCTAAATATTGGATTAAATAAATATATCAAACTAAATTAATATGAAAGAAAATTATATTTCTAAATCTAGATAGTTTAAGGTATTTTCCCAAATTAATTAACCATTATTTTACTATCTTTATCCCAGCTAAATCCTGTTTTCATGAATGTGACTAGGAAATGATAAAAACCTCATTCTTAGGGATCCAAAAAATTCTTCATATTCTTACTTTAGAAATGAATTTTTAATTTTACAGAAAAATATTTTCCCATAGCTGCCTCAACTTTAATACTAGACTTTTCTACAGAGCAAACAACGGAACACTGATTAATACAATAGCCATCCGTTCATCAACTCATTAACAAATATTTTCAGATTCACTATAGCTATACTTAGCCATAGGCGGCACAAAATCTGTACACTAGCTTCTCAAAGGGAAAACAAGGAAAAAGTGAAAAATTGTTAATGGGATATTAAAGCCTATCAAGAAGGATAATGTAATAGGAGAGGTATGGAAAAGCCAGTAACTAAACTACCTCAGAATCAGTGACTAAATAACAAAAGGACCACAAAGACCAATCCAATGGTTCTGAACTTTTAGAAAATTACCAACACACCTGAGAGGTAAAATAATATACAATATTTGGTTACAACATATATCCTGACTAACGTGCCAATAAAGTTACTTGGTAAATTATCGTTACTTACATTCAACCAAGACAAAAATAAATAAATAAGGCATGTATAGTATGCAGAAAGGAAGATGGAAAAGATAATTCTAATAGTAGCTTTAACTTCAATACTAAATCAGTTCTTAGCTTCTTGGCAGAAAAAGCAAAAAGGAATACAGCATAGGGTTTTTTTTTTCCTTTTTGAACATGGAATAAATCTGGTTGTACTTTTTTTTTTTTTTAAGAAGGGGAAGAAGTGAGGAGTTAAACAGCTTTTGTGGTATTAATTCTAAAAGAACTTAATTACGTGGATCCTTATGTAAAGAAACTTCAGAAACACCATGGATTCAAGAAGAATTACCCTAAAGAAGCAGTAAGAAGGGCTTTCAATTACAATACAGAGAGATTATTACATTGAAGGCAGGGTGATCACCTAGCTGCTGAGGATAGCTCAGTTTACACCTATTATCCTGGCTTAAATATTAATAGTGCCCCATTCTCAGAAAGCCCAAGTCTGGATGACAAATTATGTGGTCACCTTATCTATGAGGAACTTCGTCCAAATATGCTGCTTCAGTGATCTCGTTTGACAGATGAAAGGGCTTCATAAATAGTTTCTGCCAAATTTCAAGAGGAACTGGATGGCAACAATTTAAGACTCAAATTAAGAGAAGGTATGGCATATATAAAATACACTCTCTTTACGTTAGAAAACAACGCAATAATAACACGAAACTCACACTTAGAATTGAAAGCAGCTCTTCGGTACTGCATTCCGGTTTCAAACGCTCTTTGAACATTTTAACTGTTTGGTGCTTCAAATAATAATATGAGGCAATTCGGCCATATGTCAGAGGTTCAATGCCCCGATTATCCTATTTCAAATGAAAGATAAAAGTGACATGAAACAAATTTACAAGAGAAGAGCATACATTTATAAAATTAATACTTCATACTGCAGTTGTTACTGCAACAATTTTGTTAAACCTTTTGGTTATCACTAGAAGCAAAAGCCCTATTGTTTACAAGCTGGGCAAACTTTTCAATCAGAATGTATGAGACTGAGTCATACCTCTCCAATTTCAATACAATAGGAATGTTCCAATTCAAGCAGGGACTTTTCAATCAGCTGCGACAGAAACTTGTTCACAGAATCATGGCTCACATCACTCAAACTGTAGTAGCTAGAAAATAAGCAAGGTTTCATGATATTTTCTATTAAACTATTGCTTCAGTTTCATATGGCTCTTTTCAGAATTAAAAAAAAAAACTGATAGCAATTAAAAGAAATAAAGCAAATGTGTAAACAATTTCCATTTTACAGATCAATATACCCATACTAAGTTTTGTTGACACTGATGAACAGTGACAATACACTGAAAATATGTAAGATAAGCAGATAAAGTTCAACATCACATTAAAAATATACTAATTTTCCACACTCTAATCAAAAGACATATGGTGGCTGAATGGATAACAAAATGAAGACCCTTAGGTATGCTGTGTACAAGAGACTCACTTCAGATCAAAAGACAAACACAGACTGAAAGTAAAGGGATGAGAAAAGAATATTCCATGAAAATGGAAACAAAGCAAATTAAAAAAGCTAGGGTAGCAATACTTATACCATAAAAAATAGACTTTAAAACAAGGGCTATCAAGAGACAAACAAGGGGCCCTGGCTGGTGGCTCAATGGCTAGGCGTCAGTCTGCAAACCCAAAGGTTGCTGGCTTGATTCCCAGTCAGGGCACACAGCCAGGTCTCCAGCCAGCTCCATAGCTGGAGGCAGGTGAAAGGCAACCATACATTGATGTTTCTCTTCCTTTCTTCCTCCCTCCCTGACCTTCTCTTTAAAAATAATGCATAAAATCTTTAAAAAAAAAAAAAAAAAAAAGAGAGACAAAGAAGGACCCAGCAATTCCACTGCTGGGTATTTATCCAAAGAAACCCAAAACAATAAATAGAAAAGACATATACATCCATATGTTCATTGCAGCATTATTTACAATAATAATATTGCAGCCAAGATATAAAAGTAACCTAAGTGTCCATCAAAAGATTAATGGATAAAGAAATGGAGCATATTTATAATGGAATACAACTCAGCAATAAACAAAAAGATGAAATCTTGCCATCTGCAACAACATGAATGGACCTAGAGGGTGCTGTGTTGAGTTAAATCAGACAAAGGGAGCAAGAGAGAAAGGCCATATGATTTTACTGAAAAACAAAAGAAATGAACAAGTAATGAGAGAGACTCATGGACACAGGTTGCCATCTGGGAGAGGGTTTAGGGAATGGGTAAAAAAGGTGAAGGGATTAAAAAGTACAAATTGGTAGCTACAAAGTAGTCATGGAGATGTAGAGTACAGCATAGGGAATACAGTCAATAGTACTGTAATAACTATGTATAATGGTAGATAGGTACTATCCTTATTGGGGTGATTACTTCACAAGTTATGTAAGTGTCTAATCGCTAAGTTATAAACGTATAAAATATATCAACTGGAATAGAAAAATAAAAACTTTTCTAAAATGCCCCCACAAGACGGGAAAAAATACTAACTTTCCAGTGTTAAAACTGGCCTTACTTCAGTTTACACATTTACAGCAAACTAAACTTATGTACTAGGTATAGAAAAGATGAGAAGAGTATTCTATAGAAACATACAGCTCTCTTTTATAGATAAAAACTACTGATTTCAGGTGGTAGATGAGTTCTTTTAAGAAATCTAGTCAATGATTATTCTAATGCTTAAGGAGCAAATGTCATCCGAAAGACTGGGACATCATTAGGCTGATGGTTAATCAGTTTAACTTAGCTCCTATATGAAAAAAAAAAAAAACAAAACATAGGTTTAGCTCTGTATAATTTCCAAGTAAAAAGCCTAAGGACATGCAATTCACTGGAATGCTCCTCTGTAACTCCTAGACGTTTTTGGCAAATTCCTAAAATCACTGGAAATCTGTGTCTGGGAACAAATCCAAAAGGTGAGGGACCATCCCCATAGACACAATAAAGCTCTAATTCTTGCTGGGTGAACCCCGTATCCTAGTCAGCCCTACCCAGTACGTGCCCTACCTCCATCCAAATCAAGGTCTGAGAGTGAAACGTGGCCTCAGTGAAGAGACCTATCATTGAGACCTTAGGACAAGGGTTTGGTGTCTGTACAGGGCTGGAGAGGGGGCATTCAAAGCTTGAAGAAAGTGTTGACAATCTTAAATGGCAGCGAGCTAAAGAAAACCACAATCTGTCAATGTGGTAATTTTTTCCCCTTCTTCAAAGGGAAAAATTTGGGGTCAGTATACTATAAAAATTTATTTTAAAAAACAGGAAGCAGGTCTCAAATCATGGCAAATATATTTTCATTCAAAAGGGAAATTAAATTAGCACAAATGGCTAGCTACAGCCAAGTATGAGAGTCTCACTGAGAAGGGGTTAGTAACAGGCTATTTATTTGGGAAAACAGCTGTAGGTAGTAACTATATTCTGAGGATCTTGATTTTTGTAAGAAAATGGTTACTTGTAGTCAGTAGAAAAATTATTGCTTTTCTGGAGAAGTTCTTGTCATAGATCAGAATTAAGTGATACTTATTAATGAACAAATACATAAGTATTGAAACCACTGCTGTCATTATCTTAAACAAAATGTCCTAATTTTTAAAAGTTTTTTAAAAAGTAAAAAACTACAGTATTAGAAACCATTAGAAAATATTTATTCTGAAAAATGACTAAGAAGTAGTTAGAATAATGTATTCTTCCTTACAGGTGAACATTAAAATTCTGGCCATTTAAAACCCCATCAAGGAGACAGACCTCCAAAGCCATTTCAAATCATAGTTGACCCTTGAACAACTGATTTGAATTGAAGAGGTCCACTTATACATGGATTTCTTTTTCAATAAATACTGCAAATATATTTTCTCTTTCTTAAGATTTTCTTAACATTTTTTTAGCTTATTTCATCATAAGAATACAGTATGTAATACATTTAAGACAAAGTATATGTTAATTGATTGTTATAGGTTAGACTTCTGGTCAACAGTAGGCTATCAGTAAAGTATTTGGGGAATCAAAAGTTATACACAGATTTTCAACTGCACATGTGCCCCTAACCTCTATGTTGTTTGAGTTGTATTTTTTTTTTCTCAACAAATAAAATTTACAGCCTAGCTTTCTGCAACCGAAGTCCTTACTTTGGTTTCAGTTACCCATGGTCAACTGCAGTCCAAAATAGTAAATGAAGAATTCTAGAAATAAACACTTCATAAGTTTTAAATTGTGCACCATTCTGAGTAGGCTGATGAAATCTTGTACTACTCCGCTAAGTTGCTGAGTCCCACTTGGGACATGAATCATACCTTTATCTACTCTGTGTACTGCTACCTGCCCTTAGTCACAACCACGTCGTTATTAGATCGACTGTCACAGTACCTCAGGGCCTGTGTTCAGGTAACTCTTATTTTTTAACGGTGGCCCCCAAGCACAGAACAGGAGTGGTGATCCTGGCCATGCAAATGCGCCAAAGCAAAGTTATAAAATGCTCCCTTTAAGTGAAAAGGTCAAAGTTCTTGACTTCATAAGTGAAGGACAAACATCATACGCTGAGGTTGCTAAGATCTGTGGTAACAATAAATTGTGAAGGAAAAATAAATTTGTTCCAATTTTGCTATTGCACCTCTTAAACTGCAAAAGTTACGGCCACCGTACTTGATAAGTGCTTAGTTAGGATGAAAAAGGCATTCAGTTTTCGGGGGGAGACATGAACAGGAAATGAGCTCTAACTGACAAGCAACGTGCTGTGCCAGAAAGCGCTGAGCCTATACACAGACTTCAGCAAGAAAGCCCTTGAAACCAGTGACCATGTTCAAATAATTTTTATTACTGTATATTGTTAAAATTGTTCTACTTTATTGTTATTGTTGTTTATCTCTTGACTGGACCTGATTTATAAGTTAAACTTCAGGTCCAGTTACAGGTATCTGATGGGGGGTATTGAATGTAACCCCTGTGGATAAAGGGGATACTACTGCATTTCACATTTATTTGGCTTGATAAGCCTACAACTTTTAAAATACTTTTTAAAGATATTTGGACAAATATATATCAATAAATAAAGTCATTTCTAAATAAAAAAGATTAGTGAAAATGTGTTCAGGACACTGAATAAATAGTATCAGTTATAGTGTGAATCAAACTTTTTTTTTTTTTTTTAAGATTTTTAAAATTATTTTTAGAGAGAGGGGAAGGAAGAGAGGCAGAGAGGGAGAGAAACATCAATGTATGGTTGCCTTTCACCTGCCTCTAGCCACAGACCTGGCTGGAGACCTGGCTTGCAACCTGGTTGTGTCCTGGCTGGGGAATCGAACCAGTGACCTTTGCGTTTACAGGCCAGTGCCTTATCCACTGTGCTACCAGCCAGGGCCTCAAGCTATTCTTTATGCAATTATAATTTCAAAAGACATTATGAAAATATTACCATGAAAAATAATGTTAAAAATTCCATTTTTATTTATACATTTATCACACTCTTTGAAAACAAAGAGTTTTGCTACTGATTACCATAAGCCATTCCCTAAAAAATATGATTAGAGGGCCAATTTTAACATTTTATGACCTAGTAAATAAATTTGGTACACTTACAAATAATATTTAAAATTATTAACAATAAAAACTTTAAAAAATATATAGGCTCTTTTTTATATTTATTTGATGTACTGTTTCATGTATTTACAAGATATATTTTGATGGTCTAAAATCCCTGTTCATGTTTATTTAAGTCTATTGAAAACATGTTTAGACTAATTTCTAGCTTTTATTAAGATAAAGTACAGTTAGGATAAACATTTCTTAAACATTTCAACTAAATTGCAAAAAAAAAAATCAACTGAAATCATCTGAGACTACAACATATAATCCAATGATTACAATAAAATGCTTTCCATAATCTAACTTGCTAAAAGTTAACAAGATTTTGAGAATAACTTAAAAAACTTCCATGATATTTCCTCTTAATATATATAGTTCTTTTTGGAAGCAGCAATATTCTTATTGATTTCCATAAGGAAAAAAAGATACAAAATTCAATTTAAGTAAGTGAACTGACACAAAATTTATTTACTATCAACACTTTTATCCTTACAATATCTAGAGATAATCTAGAATTTAGAAATCTCTAAAATTCATTACTTCAGGTATTCTGGCATAAGTGATAACTTTTATTATTTATTTATAAAAAGTAGTAACTTTTAAATATGGGCAATGCTAGTTAAAATATTACATTCAAGGATAATAAAATTTCAGTCATTAAAATACATGTCTTTTACACAGCCAACACAAATACTCTAAAATGCATCTAGTTTTGCCAATGAAATAACTGCTAACTTATATAACAAGCATTCTTAGTTAATATTTCAACTGAGATTCTAAGGATATTCAGAACATCTACAAATACTTATAAAAGTAAACTAGTATATCTTAATTAGATATATAATTTACAAGATACTGTTAAATAATACTAAATATAAATAAAGTTATTTTTTAGGCTAACAAATATATGTCAGAGGTAAATATACTCTGACACTTTTTTTGTGAATAAAGGATGGAATTTTTATTTTCACAATCTTTATTAGTAGCATTAAATGGCCTTCACTACTACCATGTGAACTTTTTAGTCATCATGTAATTTCTAGCCTAAATAATTATAGGCATTTAGCTTAAACATTACCTATAATTTCAGTAAGCACTTTACTAACTTGAAAAAACTTGCAACAGTTAAGTAAAAATGCTTTTTTTCATGTTGCGGTTTCCACAGTACTAAATTTATAATTTACTCATTATTTAAACGGAAATATTGCACAACTGTTTAATTACTGAAAAAGAATACAAAGTATTTTCACACTTACTGCATTGAATCTTCAAATCATTATCTTCTATTTGCCATAAACAGACAGCCTACCTTTCTGTCAGCATGCTATTTCATTTATTTCACAGAGAAACCCAGTTTCACAATAATTGACTTGTCAGAAGCTCTAATTTATGAGGCAGAGCTCTGTAAGATTTCTCTATGTTGGCCTCAACCTGCACACAAGCAGGGTTGAATATTTACAATGCTGTTAACAGGTGCTGAGTTGTTTAATGATTCTAATAGCCAGAAGCATACTGAGAGAGCCAGCGGGATCACAATTACAGGCTGTTTGAACACAACAATTACTAGTCCCCTGAGAGGTGTGAAAGTCAAAGGCAGTTTGATACTGACAGCATCTAGCACATGGGCTAGACAAGTGAACTTGTATTAGCAGTCCATTGGGAAAAAGTCATACCAAACCTCTCCCTATCATAAAAATTTACAAAGTTCATTACTTTTAAACAATCAAAAAGTAAAACAACTTTAAAAACCTTTCAAAGATGGTATCGAAGGACAAACAAGAATATTACATATAAAACCTGAAGTTATCTTTTCCCAACCTTAAAAAAAGACAGAATTTCAGCAGTGGAGAATAAAAGAGATTTTACTGTAATGTAAAACAGAGATAAAGTTACACCAAACAGTCCGGATTTAATGTGAATAGTGGCAGCCATTTCCTGTTTGGTTTATGTAAACCTGGCCTGAGATCTCGATGGGAAATTTTTCATCAGTATTGAAATGCTGCTGCTATAACTGTCAGTACTGGGAAGTCATTTGTTACAGCACCATGTTTTTTTATGTTCAGATTATGCAGCAGTAATAATGACAGAAATAATGAAAGTGCTTGCAGGAACAGCTGAAGCTACAACAACATTTTTTGTCCCAGAAATATTTAAAAGCTTTCTCAAGGGAAAACAGAGAGTAAAAATTGAACATGCAAATTGATTCCAGAACTCAATTTAGAATATATTATATTTCATAATGCACCAGTATATGTGTTTATATATATTTGAACAAACGAATGTATAAATATGCTTCTGTATGTATGTTTATACATATAAATATGTATTTTTACATGCATATATGTATACATTTGTATATACATAATCCACACAAACTACAAACAAAATCTTTCAACATGAGTGTAATTTAGTTAATGTCTAGGATTTCAATTGCTTTTTGTTTTATATATTTTGATGCTATATTTTAGTTATCTAAAAATATGTAAACTACTATAATTTTATAGTGATTGCACTTATCAATATGATCCATTCTTTGCTTTTTAAATCTTTATTTTTGCCTTGAGTTTTGTGTGATTTTAATTCTTTAGTTCTTTCTTTCTTTGTTATTCTCTTTTATACTTTCTTTCAATCCTTGATTTCAACTTTTCTATATCATTTTAATTTAATATGTTGCTTATAAATTGTTAAGCTGGGTTTAGAAAAACGAATCTAGAGAATTTGTCTTTCAACAGGAAAGTTAAAATCATTTATATCATCTATGATTATAATTGACATAATATAAAAAACACCCTGTCAATCCTTTGTTTAAAACCCATCCATTTCATCTAGAATAAAAGTCAAAGTCCTTACACGGCCTCTAAGGTTCCCTATGACTTGTACTACCACTGACCCTGCACATCCCTAACTTCATTTCCGCTTTTCTCCATCCCTCACTTATTCTCTATTAAGCCCACCTTCTCCTTGCTGAGATGCCTGCCTTAGAGCATCTCCTGTTCCTCTGGCCTAAAATGTTCCCTATATAGTCAACTTCCAGCGGTTTACGTTTTTGTTCAAATGTCAGCACCCTTTAAAAAATACAACATTATTAATTATAATCACCATGCTGTATACTATGTCTGCAGAAATTATTTATCTTATAACTGAAAGTTTGTACCCTTTCACCAACATCTCCTATTTCCCCCTATGGTGCCTTAATTAGGCCCACTCTGATTCCCCCCGCCCCCTCCACCCTCTGACTCCCTCAATCAGCCTTACCTTGTTCTTTTTTTCAAAGCACTTATTACATTCTAACATACTTTCAAATGTACTCTTTGTTAAAAGGATATGAATAGCATGAAAGCAGAAATTTTTGTTCCTATTTTACTAATTACATCTTCAAAATGCCTAGTGTCTAGCACACAGTAGGTACTCATAACTGTCTACTGAATTAAAGAATTTAGATTTAGGGAGGGGGGAGGCAGAGGCAAAGAAGGGGAGCAGCTTAGACAAGAACCTAGTATAAAGGAACCATGGACATGGACAACAGGTGGGATTGACTTTGGGGGGAAAGGGTGGGTGGGGAGGGGGACAGAGGGGAGAAAAAAAGGGATGGATGTAATACAACAACAATAAAATTAAAAGAAAAAAAAAAAGAATTTAGATTTAATTTTTAAATGCCTATACATTATCATTTTATGGAGACTTTTAATTTTTGAGACCAGAGATTATTACTTATACTGCTACTACCTTCCAACAGAACTTAATTTTTAATCATAGGTTTTTGTTTTTTACAATTGAAGTATAATTGGCATATAATATTGTGTTAGTTTTAGATATATACCATAATGATTTATATATATATACTGCAAAAATGATTACCAAAAATAGTCTAGTTAATAATCATAACCTCACATAGTTTCAAATTATTTTTTTCTTGTGATGAGAACTTTTAAGATCTACTCTCAGCAGTTTTCAAGGGTACAATATTATATTAACCCTAGTTACCATTTGTACAGATTGGAAGTTCATACCTCTAGACTACTTTTATCCATTTTGTCTACCCTTACTGCCTGCCTCTGGCAACCACCAATCTGTTTCCTGTCTATGAGTTCATTTAATTTTTTTGTTAGATTCCATATAAAGTGAGATTAGAGAGCTGATGTTTTCCTTTGGCTGCTTATTTTGATGAGTATAATGCCCTCAAGGTCATTTCCCATGTTGTTGCAATGGCAAAGTTTCCTTTTTATGGCTGAAACACACACACACACATACACATACACTCACAGATATACATTTATACACCTACACATACCATATTTTCTTTATACATTCATCTGTTGCTAGAGATAGTTAGGTTGTTTCCATGTCTTGGCTATTGTAAATAACATTCCAATAAATATGGGTACAAATATTTTTTGACATAGTGATTTCATCTGCTTTGGATAAATACTCAGAAGTGGAATTGATAGACCATATAGTTCTATTTTAAATTTTCTGGCTGCACCAACTTACAACCCACAAGTATCTGTTTCCATGCCAATGCCATATTGTTTTGATTACTATAACTTTGTAATATTGTTTGAAATCAGGAAGTATGATGGCTCCAGCTTTGTTCCTTCTCAGGATTGCCTTAGCTATTTGGGGTCTTTTGTGGTTTTGTACAAATTTTAGGACTACTTATTCTATTTCTGTGAAAAATGCCATCATAGTTCTTTTTAGGAAAAAAGTTATTGCTGTACCTATTCTGGACACTTAACAGCTCATGCATAAGTTTCTACTTCAGAACACTAATGAAAGTCTTAACCTAGCCAGGTATTTCAAACTACGTATAGGTGGCTACTAAAGGAACTGGCACACTACTTGATATAAATGGTCAAGAGGGGATAAACCACCACCTCCTGAAATTAGCTGAAGCATATTTATCAATATATGACCAGACTTATAAGACTGTTAAGAGCTTGGGAGGGCACTCTCCACAGGAAGAAGAGTGACAGCAAAAGCACAAAAGTGAGAGGAACTTCACTTGGTTTGGGTTAATGGCTCCTCTGCTCTATACTAATGACTTGCCTATGGTAGTGCAGGGTAAATACTCAACCCTCACCTGCAGCAGTGAGAGCAGGAAAAGAAGCTGTCACAACCAAGTACCCTAAGCTGATGCATCAAGATGATGTATCCTTCTGACTCCCAGCCCCAGAATTTCATCCTAGCAAAGATGGTTTATCAGTAAAGAAGGTGAGGAGATGTGAACTAAAGAAAACTTATTTACATGGGCTTCACCCACATTAGCAGGAGACCCCCTAAATTGTCAATACATAAGAAGTTGCTGGGCTCAGAGGTGTGGTTCAGTTTTTACGTAATAACCCTCAAGATTTCATCTTTGTTCACTGTGCTAACCTCTCTTAGGATTCTTATTCTGCCCCTATTTAGTACTTTACTATAGTTGCATGCAGACGTTTTCACCATAATATTATTAAATAGAAGGCAGTTTGTAACCAGAGCACCAGGAAGAGATGGTGACTCATCCAGATCCCTCAAAGGGGTCCCTATTCCAACCGACATCTCCAACTGTGCTCTTGGCTCAGTCTCTCTCTCATGGTTAAAAGGGCAGTCTCATACTCATGAGCTGAGTTTAAAGGCAATGCTTCCTATGTCTACTAACTAAACTTTACCTAGTTCCTACCTCTAATACATTTAATTTCTGATCAAAACTCCCTGACAGTTTGTAAATTAGGCAGCAGAACTAAGGAAGCAAGGAGTAACCTTGAGGTTGGAAGTTAAGGTAAATGATGTTGAATAATAATATTAACAAGAGTAAGAAAGTAAGATTGGAGGAGAATTTTGATACATAATTAATCCAGTTTTAGACACGTTGAGTATGAAATGATGGTGAGAAGACTACGTGACAACATGCAGAAGGCGGGTGGAAAAATGAGGCTGTAACTTGATAGAGAGCAGACTAGAGCAACAGAGTTAGGGGTCTATTACATACTGATGATATTTTAAATATAGAAGTGATCTCTAAAGAAAAACTTCTTAATATCATGCACTGAGAAGACTATAACATCATAGTATTCTTGCAAAAAAAAAAAAAACTAAGGCAACATTTGAATTTAGAAATGAGGATACTTAAGCTGAACCCATATTGAAGGGCATTGTATTGAACAAAGTAAGTGGCCACTATTTAGTTCTCTAAAGTATTAAGGTTTAAACAAAGAAAGACTGAGGAAATGACACTAATTAGAGTGAATTAAGAAGACAGAAAAACTAAATCAATGCAGAATATTAAATTGAAGCCTAGACTGAAAAGGGACACTAGTGGGCTCCTGAAGAAATTGCAATAAAGCCTATAGATGAGCTAATAGTATTATAGAAATAATAATTCTTGGTTTTGATAACTGTACCATGGTCATGTAAGATGTTAACATGGGAGATAAAGATATACAGTAGCTCTTTGTACTATTTTTGTGATTTTTTTAGAAATCTCAGGTTGTTTCAAAATGAAATGTTAAAATTTTTTTAAAGAAGAGATGAACAAAGTTCACTATATCTGTGAATTCAGTAATGAACTATAATTTTTAAAGAACTCAGTTTGACTTAGACAATTATTCCCTTATCTGCTAATCAGACAAGCTGACAGAAATGACTGGCTTCTTAGTGTCTAAACTAGACACTTTAGATGGTACAGATCAGCAATTTTTAATCTTTTCCATTTCGTGGCACACATACACCAATTATTAAAATTCTGCAGCACACCAAAATATGCATTTTCCTGATCTGACAAAATAAAAAGGTGTAATAATTTTGATTCATTCACAAAGGACACCTATTGTTGTGTTGGCTGCTGTCATTGTTTTAATTTGACAATCGAAGGGAAAAGAGTTCAGTGCCCCTGACTAAAAAGTCAGGTAGTGCATGTTTTAAACATTCTTGTGTTACACTGGTTGAAAATCACTGGCACAAACCAATGAAGCAATTCGAAGGGAGTAGAAGAAAAACAGCTCACTAATCACATTAATTATGTTCTTCATAATTAATACTGAACTTAGGCTTTAATTTCTGTATTTGATTCTCAACGTGCTCTTGTGAGGTAAGCTATTACTCATTTTCCCGACAAGAAAGAGAAGCTGAGAAAGTTGAAGTGACTCAGGGTTGCAGTTAGTAAAGGGTAGTGCTGAAAACAAGAATCTGTGTTCTCTTTCCAAGTTCCAAGTTCTTTCTAACAGATTAATTGCCTCTATTCTTATGGTATTAAAAATGAATATACCTATGGTTACACACCAGGCCTTCTCTATCTCTAAAGAAATAAAGTTGCAAATCAGAAAATGTACATTTTTTTTTTTTTTTAAGATTTTATTTATTATTTCCAGAGAAAGAGGAAGGGAGGAGGCAGAGAGGCAGAGAAACATCAGTGTGTGGTTGCCTTTCACCTGCCTCCAGCTACTACAGACCTGGCTGGAGACCTGGCTTGCAACCTGGTTATGTGCCCTGGCTGGGGAATCGAACCAGCGATCTTTAGGTTCGCAGGCCGGTGCCTTATCCAGGGCCAGAAAATGTAGTTTTAAGTCCAGGCTTTATCGCAAAGTAGTTAGGGGATACAGGGCAAGTCACTTTAAGTTTCCAGCCTCCCTTTCTTCAACACCAAAAAAAGAAAGGTGAACTAGATAAGAGTACATGTCAAGTCTATTCTATATATTGTACAACTCTACAATTCTAATCCCGTGATCCACTTTTATAAAAATTAGCAGTGCCAAAAGGCAATCTAATTCTGTAGTCATGTTTCCAAATGATGTTTGGATTTAAGCCAGAGGTTCCAACATTTGAGGAAACTCTAAGCAAAATGTCACTGTGTTCTCAAACTCCTACATATATAAGTGGACATGCTGGCAGAAAACAAATTTCTTAGGTATCAACAGATAAGATTTAGTAATAACATTTTCCATCATGATTTCTCTATTTAGTATTTCCCATAGCTCACATCAGGAATGCCTCTCATTTCTGACCTTCCTTCCATTCCCTCTCCACCTGTTCAGGTCCTATTCACCAATTCATCTTTCTCCTGTTATTAAACAGCTTCTGAATTGACCTTTCTGCTGTAAATGTCTCCCCATTCCCTACCTCCAGCTCATTCCCTACCGTAGTGCTTTAAGTATTGAAATGAAACAAAACCTAGTTTGGTGATGTTAAACCGTGTTGAAAACTCCCATTGGCTCACAGCCCATAGGGTCAGATGCAAACTCCTTACTTAGCATGGCATACAGGCCCTTCACTCCGGTTTGGCCTACGTTTTGGTCAAGACAATCTTCTGGTCTCTATGGTCTCTACACTCCCACTACATCAAACTTTTTGGCATTCTGTGAACACACTTTCAAACCCTGAGGGTCTTTGCCCATAGGGGACTTCCAGCCTTTCTACTCCTGTTGCAGCCCCAAGTTTAGGCTGGGGTATCACCTATTCCGTGAAGCTTCACTCATAGGCTTAAATACAGTTCTTTACAACACTTATGATTTATACTGTAATTACTTACATATTTTTCCCCACATTAAAAGATCAGCCCTTGAAGATAGTGGATGATGTTCATTTGTCTTTATGCCTCCATATCTAGTATAAATAACATCTGACAAATAGGCACTGAATGAAGGTTTAACCTACACTTCCTGCTATCAAAGACACTGCACCACAACTTCCCCAACTTTATTTCCTCTGGCAGGGTCCTTATTCACCTTCACAAATGCCTCACAAACTCAATCATTACCATGAATTTAACACATTCCTGAATGACTAAGTGAAGTCCTTGAGGATATCCTAAATCAATTAAAATAAACTAAGAAATGAATGCACATAATTCTTTATTTTCTAATATATCATAATATATTGTGAACATCTCAGAGACACCATTTGATTCTCAGGAAAAGTTCACACATCCTGAATGTTCAAAGTTCTGACTTTTTGTTATGCACCTGAATTTAGAGATTATTACTTTCATGCATAATTTCTTTCTGTGCAAAACAGAAATAAACAATTACTCTGTTCTTACCTGGGATTCATGATAAGACGCCGGAAAAAGTAAGTCCAGGTGATATAATCCATTGCATCTTGCTTGGATGTTATTGTACCACCAGCAATCTCTGCGTTTAAATGGTCAGACAGCACTCCTAATAAACTGTATAGTGAATAAGATATGGGAAATACACACACATGAACATTTAATGAAGCACATTTTATTCCTCACAATCAAGACTCAGTTAAAAGTAATGTGTTTTGTATAATCTGTATGTTCTGTATATGATATGGGGGAAACAAATTACAAGGTGGAAATAAGCACCAGCTGACAGGAACAGAGTTAGTAACTTGAAGGAAAAGGTGAGAGCTATGGGAAGAGCAGACAACGGAGGATACACCTTAGAGGGCATGTAAGAATAAACTCATGGTGTGTAGGAGTGATCCCGAAGCAGATAAAAGGAGGTTTGGCAAGAAAGAGGTAATGGTTATGAAAGAGCAAAGATATTATCTTCATTCATTCAGTGAACATTAAGTTCCTAGTTACAGATGACATATATCAGTGGCTAGATATTTTTAGGTATACAAAAATGATGAGATGTGTTGAAAGACTGGCATAACAAAATGTTCATTTTAGTTTCTCACGTAAAATACAAAAATGAAAAGTAATGTCAAACAAAAGAAAAGGCTAAGTAAATTATGTGATACATGGAACAATATGCATGTATTAAAATGTTTTAGCAAAGGATGTTTTAAAGACATGCAAAAATGGCCATAACAAATTGAATGAGAAAAACAACAAGTTGCTATATTATTCCCAATTTATCAGTGGCAGAGTATAAATCCATATAATCAATTTGGAGGGCACTTTGGCAATACCTATTTGAACAGTCATCATGACTTAGTAATTTTACTTTTCCATTGTCTCCTGCTAGCAAAACATTTATATGTTAGGCTAGGAAAGCAAAATACTGCACTAGAACATTGTATGTACAGGAAAAAATAGAAACTCTCTAAATGTCCATTAATAGAAGCATTAATATACAAACTATGGAATACTCTGTAATAGATAAAATGTTAATATTACATTATTACAAAATTAAAATTTGTAAATACTTAGTGCTGTAAAGTTTTTTTGTAGGTACTCTATATCGGATTAAGCACATTCCTTTACATTCTTCTTTTCTAACAGTTTTTATTATGAATGGGTGTAAACTTTTATCAAATTTTTATGAGGCAATTATGATTTTTCTCATTTTTTTAATGCTACTGTGGTAAAATATACTAATTTATTTTCAAATAATAAATCATCTTTGCATTTATAGAATATAAATAAAAATAATATATTATTCTTCTTTACATTGCTGGATTTGATTTGCTCATGTTTTGCTTCGGATTTCTACATGAAACATTTTACATTTCAGATTGATAAGCAACTATTTAGAGATTCTAGTTCTTTTTGTGTCAGATTTAGTACGATTTAGTAAAATTTTTAAAAAGAACTTTAACATATGATCCAAATTTAAAATTCTGCATAAGTTTTTCATAAATCTTATTTTAAATGTCTGTAGTTATCATTTGATTCCTGATACCAATTTGTTCCCCCTCTCTCTTTTTCTTACTCAGGCTTAAAGGTTTATCAATTTTATTGTTCTCTTCAAAGATCTAATTTTGGCTTTAGTGATTTTCTCCTAATGTGTTATGTTTGGTTTCAATTAATTAATTATTGCTTTTTCTTATCTTCTCCTTTCTTTGAATTCATTTTGCTAATTTTTCCCTAAATTCTTGCAATAGATAAGGTAATTGATATTTCATTCTTTTAAAATATATAGGTGTGGTCATAAATTTTCTCTAAGCACACAGTAAACTATATCCCACAATATTTAATGATTTTACATTTTTCAAATTTAAAGAAATGAATATCATTGGCATTAAGAACAGAATAAAAAGCCCAGTAACTATTTACAGTATAAACTTAAAAAATGCTTTGTCTTTCTCAGTTGTAATATAGTAAAGGAGATACAGCATATTAAAAAACACTAATAGCCCTGGTTGGTGGCACAGTGGATGAGGGGCCGGCCTGCGAACCCAAAGGTTACTGGTTTGATTCCCAGCCAGGGCACATAACGAGGTTGCAAGCCAGGTCTCCAGCCAGGTCCGTAGCTGGAGACAGGTGAAAGGCAACCATACATTGGTATCTCTCTCCCTCTCTCCCTTATCCTATCTCTAAAAATAATAAATAAAATCTTTAAAAAAGAAACACTAATAAAAGGTAGCA
The DNA here is from genome assembly GCA_004026585.1 of Noctilio leporinus. Classification (NCBI taxonomy): domain Eukaryota; kingdom Metazoa; phylum Chordata; class Mammalia; order Chiroptera; family Noctilionidae; genus Noctilio; species Noctilio leporinus. The sequence goes on along the minus strand of PVIW01000200.1, from coordinate 117,838 downwards.
AGCCATAAATATTAAAATAAAAAACATATAAATCTATGGGAGAAAACATTTTTTAGCTGAGAATATAAGGCAAGGCTGTCAAAGAAGTAGTGGCTACTAGATCCACAAAGAAGTATATAATAATTCTGAAATAGGCCACCTGCCTAAATGATTCATCAGAAGTCTCTTTATTTTAGATATTTACTAGCTATACCACAAAGATGCACACAAAACTAACCCCTTAACACTATGTGATAGACACTGATGCAAGCACTACACATTTGATCATTACAAGTACCACATGAAATAGCTAGTGTAGCTATTAAGTCTACTTTATAGATGGTGTGCAAGGCCACCACTCTGTGAGGCAGCTCAGTTATGAACCCAGGTTGTCTGGTTCCAGAGTCAACATAAATGAACACTGTACTATACTACTTCTTTGGAAAAGAATTAAAAATAAAACTTAATAATTGAATGTTGTTTTATAGCAATAATTATATTCAGTTTCATTTTAAATACTATTTTTGAACTGGTTTATTGATTTTTATCTAATAACATGTAACCATAAAAATATCAACTTGTTATATTTTATGAATTAACTTATGATATATGAATTAATTTAAAACAATTTAAAGCAAAATGTACCTTGATTCTACTGGGAAAGGTTCATAAAGAAATTTTTTGTAAAAGTCTTTCTTTATGTCATGAACCAGAATCACAGCTTTGCCTTGGTCATCAAACTGAGGCCTCCCAGCACGTCCCATCATCTGGAGCACATCTACAAACGAAGAGAACAGGAAGTACTCTGCAATGTGGCACAGGTGTATTTACTGATTAGAGCACATGTCTACAACACAACAAAACATATCTTTAGAGCATGTATGCTATTTCTGAAGCCTGTTACTGAGTTTCTTAATAATTAAAAAATCAATTCACTATGATATAAAAGTAAGTTCCCAAAAAGCTCTTCTTACTATTTGGAAAAGTAAGATAGAGAAACACGTTAGATAAATGCTTAAAAATAGTGTTTAAGAATTATTATTTTAACAAGAAAATTAACACATATTTAGAAAAATCTCTTCAGTACGGTCATTTGATTATATCTCCCCATGAATAACTGGACTATTTAGACCTTGCCCTTCACCAACACATGGAATAAAATACCTTTCATTTATACAGCAGGAATTTCTGAAGTAATCATGTAGAAATAATATAGTTTTTTACATGTATTCATGGGGTATAAATAAATATACACTAAGAATATTTCTCTTCCAAACCCAATGAAATGGTTTTATCAAGTTTTGAAATGGTTTTATCAAGTTTTAAAATGTTAATAATAGACTATTCATGCAACAAGTGCTACTAATCACTACTTTTATTTATTTATGGATTTGAAACCATGAGCTATACTTTTGCTGTTTCTTAACAAATTGGGTAAGTGTAAGACTAGTAAGTAAAAGTAAATAGAAACAACTTAGTACTTTAATATTTGCACCAGAAACAAAAATGTATAATTTGCTTACATGTTTATGTGTGACCCATTCTCTAAAATTTAACTCATGCAAATTCAAAAATTTAAGGCACAAATATCAGTGTAGTGTGTCTGTGAATTAAAAAAATTACCTGTAATGGGAAAATCCACGTAACGTCTTGTTTTTCCATCATAATATTCTGTTCCTTTAATAATTACTAAATGAGCTGGAAAGTTTACACCCCAGGCTAAGGTACTTGTAGCAATAAGAACCTAAAAAAAAAAAAAGAGAGCATACCTAACTAAAGCATAACATTTTTTTTTAAATTCATTATTTTTAGAGAAAGGGGCAGGAAAGGAGGAAGAAAAGGAAAGAAACATCAATGTATGGAGAGAAACATCAGTGTATGGTTGCCTTTCACCTGCCTCCAACTATGGAGCTGGCTGGAGGCCTGGCTATGTGCCCTGACTGGGAATCGAACCAGCGACCTTTGGGTTTGCAGGCTGGCACCTATCCACTGAGCCACCAGCCAGGGCTAAAATGTAACTTTTAAATTACATTGAAATGTCTGGGCATGGAAAAAAAATACCTGAACTTTACAGTTTACAAAGAGTTCTTCTACTGTCTTCCGGTCCCTCTCATGTAGTCCAGCATGATGCATTCCTATCCCGAAAGCAAGCGTAAGCTTCAGGTTGGAATCTCTTAGCGTCCCAATGATATTCTCCATCTGCAAATGTGTACAATTATAAGAGGAAGGCACATTAGCTTTAAAATTTTTGTATTTAGATTGTATTTGATTTCATTTGGTTTTTGCTTGTGATACTTATAAGCATGAAGATATATGCCCCATCTACAGTTACTATCAATGGTAAATTAATTGAAAGTAATACCTTAGGAAGAATGTATAGTCTAAATAAAGTGTAAATGTTCTCCATCTTATTTTTATGTATCAAGGAAAAATAAATTTGTGAGTAAGTGGACTATCCCCTTAACTATTGAGGGGATGCAGTGTTGCCTAAAATGTTTCAATGTCTCTGTTCATCTCTTGTTACAGGAAAGGATTCTTTTTGGTTTAGTGTTGAAAATTTAGAAAATAATAACAAAAAAATTTAAAAATCAAGTCATAATCCCACCACACAGATGGGGACTGTTCAAATTTAGTTTTTTTTTCACTGCCTTCATGATCCAAAGCAAGCCCGATAAGATAACATCTTTGAGCCTAGTTTAATAATTTACCATTCAACCGGTTATTTTTGTTTACTTCCTATTTCTTTGGTCAATAATGCAGTTAAAAATATTTCATATTTACCAAGCTGTTTTCCTTTGTAAATTATCTTTCCATTTTTCAGGTGGATGTGAGAGCCCCTTTTTTTATTTGCCTGTGATAGGTCTTTATGGATAAAGGGTATCAACTCCTTGTCCATCATTTGCTGTAATGCTTTCATCCAGTTTTTTGCTCTTCATTTAATTTTCTTTTTTACTTTATGGACTTAAAATTTTAAATTGATCCCATATGTTTTGTTGCCTCATCTTGAGATCAAATACACATTCACCTACTAGTTCAACTTATTTTATAGTTTTATTTTTCACATTTAAGTAATTAACCTATAATTTATTTTGTAACAGAAAGTATGGTAACACTCGAAGTTTATTTTTCATAAATAATAAATCAAATATTCTAGCAATTCTGGTTAAACAACTCCTTAGCTCACTTATTTTAAATGCTAATATTATTATATTCAGAATTCTTATACCTTCCAGTTTTTAAATTTTAAAACAGATTTAATATCTGGCCTCAGTTTAACTCACTCAATTTTCATGTCTAAATGGTTTCTGAAACTCATATATTATAAATACTCTCTGAATATTCTATCACTTTCCATGCTACATGGAAAATAGTTAATGAAACACAGATTTTATGGCAACATGCAGCAAATCTTATTTTCTTACCAAATTGACTCCTTGTAAAGAGCTAGACAAAAATCCCAATCTCTTTCTATTTAATAATAGACCTCTGCTGGTTCTTGAAGCAGAGGATGGCACCAGGTGCAATGTGGAGGAGAAGGTCTTTCTGGGTAACTCCAAGAAAACAATAATGTAGACATAGTGTAGTTTGAGAATCCAGGAGCAGTTTTTTAAAAAGACACATTTTAGCTATGTCTGTAGCTTCACTAAGACAGTCTAAGAGTAAACAATAATAGAACAGGAACTTGTAAGTAGGTACATGTGTAATTATGTCTAAAGACTGAGACAGAGATATTAAAAACTGATGTCTTCACACTTCATTTCCTTTTTTTCCTTCTAATGTTAACCACCTCTGTTATACACAAGTGTACCTACCTGTAATATACTCCTGGCTATGCATAAACCAATAGGTAGCTCACAAAATCCCCATCTAGAGAAACTTTAGCAGGCTGCTGTTTAGTATAAATGCTTAAGACAAGCATATCAATATTGTGAAGTATCCCAACTGTTTTCATTCCCACTCATTTTTTTTTTTTTTTTTAATTTATTTTCAGAGAGAGGGGAAGGGAGAGAGAAAGTGAAGGGGAGAAACGTGTGGTTGCTTTTCACGTGCCCCCGAGTGCGGACCCAGCCTGCAAGCTAGGCATATGCCCTGACTGGGAATCGAACTAGAGACCCTTTGGTTCACACAATGGCACTCAATCCACTGAGCCACACCAACCAGGGCCCACTCATTTTTATTTCAATGGTCAAAAATTTTTCCTCATTTTTTTTTTCATGTGGGAACAAGCTGTTTTATGCCAATAATCAGAAAAATAGGAAGATAAAATTTGCCTTCATAGTAATTTTTAATGTGTAAAAAGTACTACATAAAGGTAATATTTTAATGACATACACATCAGAAATGTTATTTAACAACTTCCCCTGAATGAAATGCAATGTGTAAACAGTTCATTTTGTTTCATAGTCACAGTGAGATCATCAGATATTCCTGCAATATTTACTTTGTAAACTGATAAGCGAGAATGTGAAAATAGATTAGCATAAATTTGCTTTATCTTTAAAATTAGCACAGGATAACAAAGATGACTACAAATGCATGCTATAAAGAAAGGTGCTGGTCTTGCCTCATAAATTATATGTTAGTAGTTCTCAAAGGACACTCTATTATCCATTTTTTGTTCCGTAAGTCACTGCATAAAATATCTTAAATTTATACTATCAAGAATTAATTCACTGATTTTCCTGGTTGGACAATTAGTTTCAGGGATATTTTAATTTCCAGTTTCACAACTTAAGCAACAGTGTATTTCTTAACTTGTATAATTTATTATTCCATGGCAATGCCCAGCATACCCAAAAAAGTCATGTAGCATTTACCGTAAGAAAGCTAAAGATCCTATGGTGGGAGGTTTGGTGAGGCATTAATATCCTGTCTTTTTATGTTAGGGAAGGCTAGCTTCTCATTCCCTGCCCCCACTTCACATAAATCAGTGCATTAAAAAGAACTATTTGCCTATCTGAACTGGCAAAGACCTAAAATCCTATGAGGACAATCACAAAAAACAACTTCATTTATTACATGGTTACTGTGGATGAATTCCAAGTTATTTGAACATCATAAAAAAGCAAAGTTTATAGTAATGTTACTCAATCATGAAGCATAAAATACTACTAGGATAGCTTGTTTAAATTTCAAAATGTACAATTTCAATTAAGTTTCATCTTGATCAAAACAAATTATCAGCAAAATTTTTTAGGAACTTAGGATAATGGAAGCTTAAAACATGATACTAGATATTGTATGTTGAGTGCTTATTATGTATCAGGCGTTGTACTTATTACTTCACAAAGTTATCACATTTAATCCTTTACGTAAAGTAATACAGCTGTAATGTAACACCCAACTTATTTACATACCCAGTATGTTGCAGATTAAAAGACTCAATGGGTAGCTTTCTCAACCATGGTATCATGAGAGAATAAAAATCTGAATTACCGTATTCTTGACTTTTCCAAGAATAGGTATTACCACTCAAGATGGTTAGGAAAAAACTTCACTTATTAAATACAGTGGCTGCCTTAGGAAGTTAAGGCTTAATTCCTGTTAACAAAGTCTGCAGTAGAATTTTAAAAAGAATAATCATGATAATTAAAACACCTGAGTATAGTTCATTTCTGTTCAATTAACACTTGTTGTAATGTATAGGTATCTTTCCAATAAATGATCTTTGATATATGTCTGACTATATGTTACTTAAACCAAGAAAATTATTTGATATTACAAATAAAGAAAAACAGACCTATGTTCCTCTAAGTAGTGGTCTTAGGGTAGTGGGGGAGGAGGCACATATGTAAACTGTTGAACCAATTACTTTAACTTAATAGAATTTTTTATATTTTAAATTTATTATACTCAAAAAGCTTTTGTAGAAAGATAGGATTCCATTTAAGTAGATACATTACTCTGTGCCTGAAATACATTCCAGCCAGAATATAATTCAAGGAGTTGATGACAATGCTGGCTCCAAAAGAAAGGAGGAGACCAGATTGGACAAGAATGAGCTAACAGATTGTGCAGCCCAATTCTGTCCCTTCGAGTGTGATATATTGTTTCAAGATGCTAAAAACCCATACTTTCTCAAAGCATATTGTTGTGCTGGTTTTCCCATTTTCACAGAATCCTCATTATCAGAACTCTGTACTCTTTTCAAAGCACGTCAGACTCAGACCATATGCCACTGAATAATGCTTATCAATTGTTAAAATGCTCAATAAAAGATGCTCCATACAGAATAATAAAAGTTATAAATACTTTCATTTAAAAAATAATTAAATGCATCACATCTGCTACAGATGTTAAAGTTAAAACATTTCGTCATAATTACTAAGTGTTAACTTCTTAAAATACACTTCTGTATGATAAAACCCATAGACTGAAAAGGAAAAAACAAAAAACAAACCAAAAAACAAACAGAAACACTTTAGAACACTGTTAATCTAATAGGAAAGAAATCAGAAACTAAATTAATTAAAGATAGAAAGTTTCCAAACTTTACCAGGGCTCCTCAAAACATTCTCTTGTTCTCCCTTCCCAAGTCCTAAACAACCACACCTTAATAGAACTTACTAGAATGTTGATATATATTATATGGTTAAATATAGCTTATGTAAATTAAATACAGAAATAAAATCTAAACAATCTTTGCTATTTGGATCAATACATAAATATCATTTTCAATGTTGTGGATTTTTCATAATAGTAATATCAAAATTGGGCTATACAAATTACATATTTTTTCCTTAGTAATTATTCTAATTTAATTCACTATGCTATTGGTAGCAAGTCCCAGCATATGTGCTTCATATTTATTTTTGAATAGATATTTTATGCTTACTTCCACTTTTTGGAGAGTTCAGATCCCAAAACATGCTTGGAGGACATTTATATACAATATTGAAAAGCTTTTAAAATGCAGAGGAAGTTGATGAAAGAGACTTTATAAATTTTTAAGTACTATTTTAAATGAACAAGTACTATATTAATATTAAATTTGTAAAGGATCACAAGCCAAATATTATAAAAATACGATCAAATTTTATGAGAGCTGTCAGCTAAAAGAACCAGTTTACAAGATATTACTCACTGTAATAACAGTTAACATTTATTGAATAAAATCCGTGTGGATACTGCTTATTTGGAAACTTAGTATTCTTATCCTAATGGTTTCTTTATTGTTCCAGACCTATTCTAAGTATTTTAAACATACTTATGCACTTAATCCTCACAACAATTCTGTAAGGATAGGGTCGTTATAATTTATTATTCTTTTACAGAGGGAAGGATGAGATTCAGAGGTTAAACACCCACCAAGGTCATATAGCTTGTAATGGGCATTCAGTACTGAACCCAGGAAGCCTGACTCAAGTCCAGGCTCTCAATGCCACACTCTAATCAGCACATGAATGAGAGGAATGCTAAAGTAACCATGTAAAGTAACGGCATCATTCATTTAGCTATGGCTGGGCCTCACTATGCAAAAAACAGGTAAGATTTGAAGTAATGAGTACTATACTAGGCTTGCAAGCAGATAATGTGAAAAATTTTTATTCTTTATTATTTGAGTATATCCACTCCTATGCCTCAAAATAAAGAATATTAAAAAAGATCTTTTATAAACTAAAATACCACCTCTCAGGATCGAGAATGGTATAACTCTCGTTGGTTGCTTATATTTGATATTTGAGCTATTGATTCTTCTCTATCTTGACTGTAGTTCCATTCCTGTCAAATTGCACACACACCTACTTTGACTTTTCCATTTTCCCTAGTTGATATGTTGTCAGTAATTCCATTTGCCAAGTGGCAGAGTAAAAGACACAGGCTCTGAATCAGTTACCCTAGTTTTTAGTTCCCAAGCTCCACTTATTTGCTTGTACTAATCAGCAAATCACTTAATTCTTCTAAGTATCAGTTTCTGCAGCTGTAAAATTGGGATAACAAGAACAACCCTCCTAAAATTCATGATTGAATGAGATAATATAAGCCTTTATTGAGCTATAAAGCACTCTCAATATATCAATTATTACTAAGCATAATAAGAACTTTGTCTCTTTCTTTAAGAGGCCATGCATGTTGGTATCAACAAAAGTAAAATAAAAATGAACAGCTTCCTATCATGTAGCTACTTTTTTTTTAAAATTTATTATTTTTTGAGAGAGAGGGGAAGGGAGAGGGGCAGAGAAGGAGAAAGACATCAATGTATGGTTTCATTTCACCTGCCTCCGGCCACGGACCTGGCTGGAGACCTGGCTTGCAACCTGGTTTGGTGCCCTGGCTGGGAATCAAACCAGCGACCTCTGTGTTCACAGGCCAGTGCCTTATCCCCTGTGCCACCAACCAGGGCTGCTACTTTTAATTACACAAATGTTCCACGATTCTCAACAGAGTTCAAATACAATAAATCCGTAGGTAATATCTATTCTAACACTATTAGTCTAATAGTTTCTTTACTGGTCAGTGGTTCAGAAGTTGGAGACCTGATCAAAGCAGAAAGTACCTGGGGTGAGATTTTCGTACAACAAACCAAATCTACTTTGGTTTAATTAAAACCAACCAATCAACCAACCCAGGTCCTTCTAGTTGAAAATGTGGCTATCCTACATTAAACTAATTAATTTCTGATTTTCAACAATCTCAAAGTCCAGCTTCAAAGCCTGGTACTAACTTCTTACCTACAGAAGGAGATTAATAGATATGTAGTGAATGAAAAAGCAAATGAATAAAATTATAGTAAATGTTATTTATAGAAACTCTACCACATCTAAGTTTGTGATGATTTTGAGTAAAGCTAGACTACATTCATTAATAAGTTTATGAAGGCTTTACTTACCAGATTGGATGAGTTATGTTTAACTTAATACGACAAACTTTTCAAGCATCTAAAAATTCCTTCATTATTAAGCATGTGAAAATAATACCAACCTTACTTTTCATGAAAATGTTCCTCTGTGCACCTATGCTACAGTTTTTTATAAATTCACTTTGAAGCACTGTGTAAAAAGTTATTACTTAGCACAATGTGTAATAATGCTTAGTGCACAGTATTCCCCCTTTTCTGCAGGGAATACCTTCCAAGATCCCCAGAGCAATGCATGAAACCACAAATAATACCAAACCCTATATATACTATGTTTTTAACAATATGAAGGAAGAAAGCAGTAACCCTGCTGCTAACTGGTGCTATGCATAGAGGAGCTGGGGGAGAACGTACACAAGACTCAAGTCTCACACCCAGACGGGTTCTGCTTTCTCTCCCCAGATGTGGCATCTCATCCAAGGTGTGAGTGATGAAGTAAGAGCAGTACTCTGAGCTTTCCATCGGTAAAGCCATTCAAAAGAAAGGGTTTTCCTTTGCTCTTTTATCTGTTCGTGCTGGTTGGCAACTATCCAGACCCTAGCACCGTTTCACCCTTGCATGTGGGCCCAGACTACAGAAGATCTGGTGGAAACCAACAGACCATACTTGTTAGGCGCTAAATTGTAACTAATTAAATTACATAGTAGAGATTCTAGAAGGATTTTATGTCCCATTTGCTTTCATTTCCTTCCCCTCCCGCCCATTTACTCCCCAACTCATTCCAAACTGGCTTCTGTTCACAACATGTCACTGAGTCCGCTTGCCAAGTGCTTCCAGGACATGCAAGTGCTAAATCCCATGGGGGTCCCTGTGCTCTCACATCACTCAACTCCATTAACAGCTGATGTAGTCAAGCACCCCTTCCTTTGCGAAACTCTCTCTTCTACAGCGATTTCCAACGCACACTCTCTCTCTTCACTGGCATCATTTTCTCAGTGCCCGTTGCCAGCTCCTCGTTTTCTAGCTAAGCTCACAATGACAGAGTCCCTCAAGACCTGGCCTCTGGTTCTCCACTCTCTCTCAGGGTCTCCTGTGTGCATCTGAGTTTAAGGGCTGCTTCTATCACCACACTGTTGTTTGTGTCTATGTGTTATACATACAGTGTGGGGGAGGCTAGACAGAACAGGGGGTGGAGTAGGTAGAGTTCGGCAAAGGGGGGATAAATGGGGACAGGACGAGGCTTTGCTTTGTGAGGTGGGCACGAGAGACAGTGTGCAGATGACGTTTTGTTGAGTTGTACACTTCAAGCCTGCATGGTTTTGTAAACCAGTGTCACCTCAGTCAATTCAATGAAAAAAGTTAAAAAAATAAAGGCTGCTTCTAATGCAATGCTCTCAGTTCATATGTCCATCTCACATCCTCTGTGAGTTTTACAGACTTCCTACATCTAACTTCCTTGAAATCTCCACTGAAAATCTTGGACATACAAATTAACATGTCCATAATACAAGGTACGTCCAGAAGGTGTCTAGCTATATAATATGAAAAATAGAGACATCTATTGAAGAAGATATAAGATACATTGTACATAGGAAAATAACACCTCAGGCAACTTCAAAATAGTCACCTTGGGACCTCACACAGTTCTCCCAATCGCTATCAGCTGCCCTGTCGTATTTGCCTGAATCTCATCGAAGGTCTGAAATGTCTTCTTTTACAAAGATGATTTTAGTTTTGAGAAAAGCCAGAAGATGCAGGGTGCCAAATCTGGGCTGTATGGGGGCTACGTCACCTGGCAATCTGACATGTAGCCAAAAACCTCTGCACAAGACATGATGCATGAGTGGGCACATTGTCATGCTGAATTGCCAATCACTAGCAGCCCATAGCTACAGCCTTCTAAATCATCTGAATAGTTTCTGCGAAGGAATGTTCAAACTTAATGCAAAATTTGATGCAGATTTATTGCTCTACTCGCTCAGTCATTTTGAATGCAATGGCCACACAGTACACATGCTCACTCAACTGCATCTCCCACCCTCACTGACTAGTACAGTGAAGTCATCATGGTTCACACATGTGCATTCCAGTCCCCTCTCCTTGGTTGCTAGGTTACATTGATGTCTTACAAACTGTTCTCATATTAACAATGGCTGGACTTTTTCTGATAACTTCATATAACTTTTTCTTTAAAAATTCAAATCTGTCGCTTCCTTTCTTTCTGTCCTATTCTCTCAGCCTTCCCCATTTTAACAAATTACATCGTAGACATCATTATTTAATCAGAAGTTTAGAGTTAATAACTAGAGAGCACCCTGACTGGCATGGCTCACTGGGTTGGGTATTCTCTTGTAAACCAAAAGGCCACTGGTTTGATTCTTGGTCCCCAGCTGTGGGTGTAAGACAGGTAACCAATCAATATTTCTCTCACCCAATGATGTTTCTTTCCCTCCTTCACCCTTTCTCTAAAAGGAAATAAAATTAAAAAAATAAAAAACTGGGGAGTCATTGTTGACTATGTTTTCTTTTTCTCAATCTCCATTCCTTGCTTACTAGACAGTATTACTCAATCTAGCCTAAAACTTACCCTTTTATTCCCCCTTCTCCACCTTAGGTTGCTCCTAGGTCACCATCAAGTGCATGCTTACTTTTATTTCAATCCATTTCCCTTCAGTTCTCTGTTCAAAGGCACCCTCATTAGAGAGCAGTCTCTACTTACATTAATACAACCTTCTACAACCACTCTCAGCACTCCTTATTCCCAGACCCTGCTTACCACTTTCTATATGAATTACCACAATTTGACATTTTTGCTTATTATGTATCATAACTAGAACGTTATTTGCATAAGGGCAAGAACTTTACCTAACACATGGAAAAAGTTCAACACGTGCCAGTTTAATAAAGGAATCAATGAATCCATTCAGTAATTAGCATTAATATCCAAGCTCTCTGACAGTGGGTCTAGGACCTTGCATGAGCTGGCTCCTGCCTGTCTCTCAAACTTAGCCTGTGCCACTCTCCTCCAAGCTCATTCTGCTTCAGCAGAACCACCTTCTCAGTTCCTTTAACATGCTCTCCCCTTCACCTGAAATGCTGTTACTTTCTCTCTTGGTGTAGCAACCATGTTCTCAGGCTTTGATTCTCAGCTTAAAATGTCATCTCTTGACAGAAGCCTTCTCTGGCCTTCATTATATTTAGAGAAGCCTCCCATCCTATTTTATTCATAGCTAATTCTCACAACTTGATATTATTTGTTTAATCATATATACTATATTTAAAAATCGTATTTTCATCATTTAAACTCCTTGAGAATTGGGATCAGATGGCTAACACATTGCTGAGTAAGTTGCATTCAATGAATGTTAAATAAATGAATACCTTACAAATTCTGGTAAGAGTTACATACTTAGTTACATTGGAGAATTATTATTTTAGGGAGATTTTTGAGGAGGGAAAACAAAGAATGCCTGACTATGTGATACCAGGTCACCTTGCAACTAAAGCTGCTGATCACAAATTGGATGTTATCTGATCTATTTAGTTATATATTTAGATATGTGTAGCAGCAGGTCATTGTTAGTAAAAATAAAAGGCCCAGATGGAAGAATATCATGAAAGGTTATTCATGAACAGAACCAGAGACATGGAAACATGGAACAGATAGCTGTAGGAGGGCAGGAGTGAGGGAGGAATGGTGGAAGGGAGGGGAAGGGATTAGTCAAAGAACATGTATGAATGATCCACGGACGTGGACAACAAAGAGGTACTGACAGCAGGAGAGGGGGGTGGGCCAGGTGGAGGGGGCAATGTGGAAAACATTGAGACAACTCTAATAGAATAAATAATAAAAAATAGAGAAAAAAGAACATGCACAATAAAATTACATGTAAGCAACTACAAAAATATACGTAAAAAACATGAAAAAATAGTAATTCATGAAAACTCCTTGTGTGTGCTTATTCCTGCTACACTATCCTTACTTCAACCTACCTAGGCTCCATGGGATAGTTCTTATGTCAAGTTGACTGAGGGGGGAAAATTATAAATGGCTTTGAACAGATTGTAGCAGCACCATGTAAAGCACACTAAGTGGTGTGACAGCCCCTTTCAAAGGTGGCTCTAAAGAAAGAAGTAAAAGCAGAATGTTGTTTCCCTTTCAGAAGTTTGGCATGAGTGCTATTGCAGGATGGTGCTGAGGAAAGTAGATGTTTTATGCAGGTGAACTCTTAGACCAGCCCCAGAATAAAAGACACCTATACCTCATAAAGACATTTACCAAAAAGTTAACAGCAGTGTGAAAAATGCTGTGAATCAAGTAACCACTCCTGATGATATCACACAGCCTCAAGGCCAACTCCAGTATTTTGTGCAATGGGTTCGTGCATTAAGTGGTGCCATGGTAAAAGACATGAAGACTAGGCACAAGATAGATATGGACTTTCATTTCCTCAGTCAGACCCAGTTCTGCCAATGCTTAGTGCCTAATACACCACCAATGCAAACAACCCTGGCCCATGATAAACCCTGGCCCCCCGGGGCCACATACCATCTGCTGGTAAGAAAATTCCATTGGACCCTTTCGGTCACAAAGAAGACATCTACTTGAAAGGACATCTAAAATGAACACTTCGGATTTTGATTTTCATTTCCTGAATATTGGGTTCTGCTAGTAGCTTTAAGGAGAACTACTGTCTTCTACATCATCATGATGTCGTGTACAGTGATGTTTTTAACTGCGCAAGATTAAGATGATGGGTGCTATGGGACCTGACGGCTTTATGACTAGTTACTCCCTAGGAAGAGTTGGCTTCACAGACTAATGACTTACACTGGTGGCTGAGAGACATTACTTGGGCAAGGCTGGGATGCTATCTTGTAGGATAAAGTGTACGCTCTGAACTACTTCGTAATCATTCAATGATACTATTTTTTTCTATTGCCAGAATATACAATTCCAGGAATCTAGTAGTGAATGCACAGGGTTGACTTTTGCAATCATAGCTACTAAACCACTTGAAAAAACTTTGTTTCCTTTCTCTGCAATTCTAGCTCTGCTAGGTTAAAGGTTTATTAGTCAAGAGATGTAACAATTTACTTGGAAGCTGAAACCACCACATCCATTAGGGGTTCTCATGCTGTAACTTAGGTGACTGATCCTGACATACAAATTACGCTGTCGCCCTGGCTGGTAGCACAGTGGATAAGGCGCCGGCCTGCGAACCCAGGGGTCGCGGGTTCAATTCCCCAGCCAGGGCGCATGGCCAGGTTTGCAAGCCAGGTCCCCAGTCAGGTCTGGCTGGAGGCAGGTGAAACGCAACCATGCATGGATGTCTCTCTCCCTCTCTGCCTCTCTCCCTTCCCCTCTTTCTAAAAATAATGAAATAAAATCTTAAAAAAAAAAAAATTACGCTGTCACTGTACGATAAGTGGGGGATGTAGATGGATCCTAGAGGAATCTTCTCACACCACTGCATCCATTTGAAAAACTAATCAAATTGAAGACCTACAGATTTTTGTACATGCTTAATTTCCAGTATTTCAGGAATGTGGGTTTTGGTTACCTCACTGGATAAAGAATATTAGCTACTTTAGGGTCTGCTTAAAGAAGTGTACAGGTGATGGGCAAGTAGAAAAAATAAATCATGAATATTGGTTTGACTCCCTGATACTGTGGCCTCTAACCATTTCCCTGCTATCTCATATATGAATAAACATATTTCATACATTTTAACTGATATTGTTTCTCTTTCCTCTCCCTATCCTCCACTGTTTATATAGCATGTGTTGATTGTGGGTAACTTTATAATGTAGTTTACTGGCTAGAGAAAGGCTATTCAGATGAGAATGCAAAAGAACAAGAGGGTGACTGACTATAACCAAGCAATCTAGGACTAACGGAGTCAAAGATGAAATTTTCAGTTGTCTCCCCTGGGAAGAGATGAGTGAATATGGGACATATGTGTGAGAATTATATTGTTAGGACAAATTAAAATAAAAAAAAAAAACAGTGTAGATAGGAGAGAATGGTACATGAGTGGGTTTAGGTAGCCAAAGGAATGTAGCGGGTCTTTGCTGTTCATAAATAGCTAGTATCTGAACATCTACGATAGGTCAAAGAGGGGAAGATATGCCTTATTTCTGCTGCAGGCTATAGACTGAAGCTCAGGCATTCGAACATTGCTGTCTTGAACTTGAAGCATGAGAGAGTGAGCAAAAACCCAACAGTTTGGGGTTAGTGGTGGAAGTGGTGGCTGTCAAACTGAGAATCCAAGTGATGTGGCAGCAAACGCCCATGAACTTTAAAATTACGACAAGAAGTAACTGCAAAGATGATGCAACTACTTCATAAGGGTCAATGTGAAAGGGATAGCTTTGTTGTTTCCTCATGTTGCAATATGATTTCACATCAGTGATACATTTGAAGGGGTCCTTCCTAATAATTTACTTTGAAACTTTACTGGGTTAAAAAGGTAGATAGGCAACTCATTTTGCCTTTGCTGAGAAATAAATTAGAACACGTATGTTCTTCCTTAGTCATATTCTTCCTATGCTCTTCAGATTTGCCCTGGCTTTCTTTTCTGTCTCCCTTTCTGCTCACCCTTCCCTTCTACTTCCATATCTAGGGTCACCTCCCACCATTCAAATGCAGAATGATTTCGGTGCTGCCCTATACCATATGCACCCTGCCCCACAGCTGCCAGGAAAATGGCTCCTGTGCTTACAGTGCATCCATTGTGCTCAAGTTGTCAACACAGGTACCCAGAGTACCTGACCTGCCATAAAGCACCAATCTGACACTACTAGGAGCAGCAACAAAAATAGCTCTAAGCTGCCAGCCCAGGATATCATGGAAAGTAACTCTTATAACAATTGAAGTGTAGTAGGTTTTGGTACAACCAGATTGAATTTGCATAGTGATCAGTTGCAAAACCTCTGAAATTTTTATATGAAAGGTGTTTGGTTTTAGGGGCAGGAATAAAACAAAGCCGGACTATTCTTAGTCTTGAGATAATCTTGATGAAATGAAATGACAATTTCTAGCTGTCCTACTTCAGCAATGAAACTACAAAACAACAGAAACCCTGCAAATAAATTCTATGGTTTCTAATTATACTTTATGAGACATTTTTGTGCTGACAAAAAATACAAAACAGACAAGTAACTTTATACAATGACTGAGCTGTCCATAGTTCTTTATGTCTCATACATTAAAATGAAAGAATAGGGTATAGTTGTACTGTACCGGAGAGGAGCACATGAGGTTCACATTTGAGCTTAATGTGAGTCACATATGTGCTAAATGCACAGCCCTATATATATGTTTCAGCCAACATCCCAAAATGTGTTCAATAGGTATGTACTTTGTACCTTGACATCAAAGAAAAGTCTCCATTTGGAACACTTTTAGGAATGAAGTAAGAGAGAAAAAAAATTAAGCCTAGATCGATGCTGAACATAAACTAAACTGTCAATAGCCCATACATCTATTTTCTCAGCACTTGCCTCCTAAGTCAAGATACTGTTTAAACACAACAGGGTGATTATTTGGGCATGCTAATTAAATAACACAGGATAGGAAACCTTTTGACAAAATTATTTTGATCTTAATTATTTTCTGGTGTAAATATTTTGTGTACATATTAAGTAACATTAGAAAAGTAAGGATGAAACTTGAAAAATAAAGTGATAGCTTTCACTCTACTTCAAGGAGTCATGTGATATCTTTTATATGAAACTAATTTCAAGGTCTTCTACTTATTAGTAAATAAGGTCATCTGTGATCTTATGCAAGAACATTTGGAAATATCAGTTAATTATCATTAGTTAACACATAAATTGTAATACATATAGTAGCATCCAACAAGCCTACTAATCCTAAATAAGTCAGGAGAAGTAGGATGGGAGAAAATGCACAGTTGAGACTAGATACTAGTAGGTTAAAAATAGTGTTTTTACTGTTTTTCAGGCCAAATGAAAGGAGAAAAGAGAGATATTGAGGGAGCCAATGAAACAATTCTATTACCAATTTCACCTATATTTTCATCATAACTCCAACTAGGAAAATATTTTTTTTAACTGGAAAAGTATAAGAAAGGAAACTTATTATATGTAAATCTATGGAGGAAGGAGAAATGTCTACATTGAGGAATAGTAGAAGGAACCATATTAACAAATAGTACCACATAAAATGACAAAACTCTATTTGTAAACAGCCAATAAGATAAAAAGCCATCAATGAACTAGAACTAGCAAAATTAATAAAGCAGATAAGCCAATGAAAGATTCACATGTATATATAGTAATAACAATATATGGGAAAAATTATAGAAAGTTTTGGATGTGCAGGGGTGTGTATATGTGTGTGTGTATGTGTGCTTTAATTTCTGAAGGCTTTTTTATAAGAAAAAAGCTGTCCTAAAAAAAGATAAAGCTCAGAGAAATGAAGAGACAGAAAAGAAAAAGTAATTAGTAGATATATGTATGAAAACAAGTTCAAGTACACAAAAGTCAAAGCATGCAGTAAAGCATTAAAATAAGAACATTTTATCTACAATGTCTCAATAAATTACAACAAATGAGGAGGTGGTAAAACTGTCACTCAGATACCATTGATAATTCATATACTGATGGTGATAACATAAAATAAAATAGCCTTTTCAGAAAGTAATTAGCAGTGCATGTGAAAAATTATAAAAATGTTCATATTATTTGATCCATTAATGTTTTTTTAAAAGATTTTATTTATTATTTCCAGAGAGCAGGTAAGGAAGAGAGGCAGAGAGGGAGAGAAACATCAATATGTTGTTGCCTTTCACCTGCCTCCAACTATGGACCTGGTTGGAGATCTGGCTTGCAACCTGGTTATGTGTCCTGGCCGGGAATCAAACTAGCTACCTTTGGGTTCACAGGTCAGCATCTATCTACTGAGCTACCAGCCAGGGCTGACCCATTAATTTTAAATTTAAAACTCTCCATATAGGAACTAATTCCAAGTAAAAACCCCTATAATAAAAAGATGCATAATTATTATAGCAGAAAATACAATGGAATAGCTACATATTAAATTACGTAGATATAAAAATTATAATTCCTTAAAAGTTTAATGATGGTTATTATTTGATTAAAGTATAACAACTGCTTTTTAAAATTTTAAATACTTAAGGTTTTCTAAATTTTTGAAAAAGATCATATATCTTGTAAAGAAATTAATTTTACAAAATTGTTAAGTGTCATGAAGGCAGTAAATACTCAAATAAGAAAACTTACTTGAGTATTAAAATATACACAGGTGATGATGTTAAAGGGAAAAACTATGGGGAAAATATAGAAATAAAAATATTTAGTGGAAAGTACTGAAAAAATATATCAAAATATTAATAATTAAAGTGGTATTATACATTTCTTCTTTCCTCTATTTTTTCAAAATTTCTGTTACACTAAACTTTTAGTATAGATTAAAACTAAACATAATTAAATATGTAATTTTCATTATACTACAATAAAAACTAACTTGACATGTAAATGAAGTAGAAATATAATACATTACATACCTCTCTTTCATCCATATTCAACCACTGCTTTGGATCTTCCTCAGTAGCCAGAAAGGCTATCAATTCCAAAGCAGTAAGACGAGTTTGACGTCTTGATGAGACAAATATCAAAACAGGTTTAGCTGGTGAATGGCTTCTAATTGCTGTTGAAAGATTGTGGAAAATAAAATGGTAAGCCACTTACATTAAAATCTGAATTTATTATAATATCACAGGGATACATGAAAGCTAATGTTGTAAATCATTGAAGTGAATTTTTAATTTGGTCATGAAGCACAGCATCATTTGAGGTACTACCAATAGATGTACTGACAGCACACTTTGAGAAGGGACAGTAAAGGAAAGGTAGTCCTAAGGGAGCATGTTGCCTGCCACAGGGAAGATTCCACTTTGTTAGCTCCCGGTTCTATTCTGAGCTGAGGAAAGAGACACTTCTTTACAGCTCAGACTCTCCATTAATAGCTATAATACGGATACTAAATCTTAGGCTGTGTTTTCTATTTCTGAGTTGGGTTTCTGCTTGCCTAAGTGATATCACAGAGTTAACTGGTCCTGGAATGTGGACAGCAGGTCAAGTCCTGCAGGGTGATGAAAACTCTAAGCAATGCCACAAAAATTCCTTTCAGTTTTGCCCTGTTGCCAGTAAATGGAAAATTAAGAGACTGTGTACCACTAAACCAGTAAGAAATAAGCCAGAAGAACGTCTTCCTCTCTTTTTCAAGGAGAAAGGTAAGAGAATGTAAAGAGAGCTGCAGAAAACACTAGGTCTGAATCCATATCTGCATGATGGCACCTGGGTAGTTGACATACACGAGATGAAAACTGGGTCTTAATACTAAAAAAAAAGAAAAGAAAAAAAAAAAGAAATACTGAGAGAGCCACATATATTATTTATTATTTAACCTAGCTGAAAATGAGGTCTCTCTGCAATAGACAGGCTCCAAAATACTGGTAAAATGGCACGAGTAAAATACTTACGTCTACCTAGCTTTCATAAAAGAGCCAGAGAGATTTAAAATATTTATATGAGAAAGTTCAACCAGCTTGTAATTTCTTTCAAATGTGAACTGTAGAATATTTTTATGAGCTAAGAAACAAGGTTTATAATAGAAATGTTGACATGACCTTGACTATATTTATACTCCAATAGTGAGAAGTAAAGCCATCATAAAATTGTATTTTTAAACGCAAAGAAATATAATGATCCACCATGGGTATAATTAAATAGTTTATAAAAAGCTGCTGTACTGACACTATATCTAAAGAAGTATATTTTAGTTATTTGCTATTGATTTACACAATGCAAAATGCTTCATTTCAATCATCGGTATGCGATCAGCAAACTCAACAATACTTACTATAAAAAAAGAAACTCATTTATCTTATTTTCATTTACTGTTTATCAGAATATTACAGAATGTAAATGGCAATGCTTTGATAAATCATATTAGCATTACAATGTTTAAAATACACATATTAGTACAATATTGGTATCATTTGTACACATAATCGTGAATGAATGTCTCTTTTTTAAACCACCACATTTAATGGATTCTTGCTGCTGCAAGAACAGGTGTGCCTGAACAGCTCACAGCAGATTTATTGTTCATTAGTGATTTTGTACAATGCTTCTGTGGAGCTATAAATAATCTGAACTGCCAAGATTGGTCTCTAGTTCACAATCAATACTTTGCTTCTGTCATAAGGCTAATTACAGCAGCTAAAAAGTCACCTCACAACTGTCACCTCACAATCAACAGCAGCTCACATTAGAGAATTTATTCTGCAGGTTATTTTTAATTGATATAATAAATATTCCTTATATAGCTTAAACACAACATGTTTCTATAAAATAAGAGTGTTATTCTTAATTTTTTTCCTGCTTGTCTAAATTGTTAGAAAGGGAAAAACAAAATATAAAACAAAGAAACAAGCAAAAAAAAAAAAAAAAAGTACTGAAATTTGTAAGTTTTATAGTTTCAGGTACAAATTAAGATTATGTGATTCTGTTCTTACTGTGGCTTCTACATGTCATTGTTCAAACTACTTCCATAAGAAACACCTTAACAGATTTTTAGATTGGTCTGATTACTATATAAAATTATATACGTTATTGTACTACAAAGATCTTATTATTTATAAATCTAATATAGTTGAGATAAACAGTTTTAGATGTCTGTAGAAGATGGAGCAGTATCACCTTTTCAAAGAAACCCAAATTATTTAAATGCATTTAAAGGTTACCACATAAATGGTTGCTATTCATTCCAAGAATCTGTAGCTTACCCTGAAATGTAGGCTTATTCATACTAGCCATACGTGGACAGTAATGTTGACCTGGGAAGCCTTGAATGTGAACTTCCAAGGGAACTGGGCGTACTGATGGTCGGAAGTTGAACAAGCCCATCTAGAGTAAAAATGTGAAGAGAAACCATTCTTAGTTTTTATATTTAAGTGTATGATGTTAAAAGGTTTCCTCAATGTGGCCACCTAAACCAGATTATTAAATGCCTGCTTTACCTACTTCCACATACCTGACGAATATTGAGCCAGTCAGCAAGGTCTCTGGCATTAGCTAATGCAGTAGATAGTCCAACTATTCTAACAGGCTTTTCTGTGTGCGATGAGATGAAATTTGTTCGAGAGACAATGACTTCTAGAACAGGTCCTCTTTCCTCCCCTAGGAAATAAAAACAGTGCATGGTAATCATTTAAACAAATCCTGATGCTTGCTGGCTGATGCAGGCACAAGAGTCAAAGTTTATAAAATGGCTTCAGGTCCAGTGGTACCCACCAAGCAGATGGATTTCATCTATGATGAGAATTGTGACTTGCTTTACATAGTTCCTATTTTGCCAGCTTCTGCTGACTCCATCCCACTTCTCTGGTGTGGTGACGATAAGGTCAGCTTTAGCAATGGATTTCATATCAGGAGTCACATCTCCTGTTAGTTCAATAACTCTGGAGAGGAATAAAAGTGATCCCTTTAATTTTACAGGTAACATATGACCTTGGAAAGACAAAAATGTATCTGTAAAAATAATATTTTATAATGCTTAAGACTACTTTATCTCCCTTTGATTTTTGAAATGTTCTGTAACTTGAGTCTAAATAGGGTTCTTAGGAATTTTAAGATGATTTTCTCCCATAAAATGATGTATAAATTCAAGACATTGACAATATAACTTTTATGCAGACACAAAATGTGTTAAACTTAGCTGTGATTTTGTTTAAAAAATCCCTGCCCTATGTGATTGTAGAGAGATGGGCTCAAACCTTCTCAATATGCTAGAATAAAACCTTTCCAATGAGCACAACTGTTACCTTCCTAAGAGAAAAGGAGGTATTAAGAATATAATTATGTATAAGCTCCATTTCTTAGATTGAAATTTTATTTATATATTATAGGCAGATTCAAACATATTAGGACATAAGGAAGAAAGCAGGGACAAATACCTGCCACCTCATTCCAAGCAGACCCAGTTTTATAGAAACAGGGAAACATGGAGGCAAACTCAAAATTTTAAAAATTACTAAACAATTTTCACATGTTTTTAAAAAGGCAAGATTAGTTACTACTAGTATAGTATTCCCAAAGCTTTTACTTATTTTCATTCATTTTTATTTTTACTTATTATTTTGGAGATGTAACACATTCATGATTCAAAGAATATGTAGTGAATAGTCTCTGTAACATGCCTAGTCTCCAGTCACCCAGTCTCATTCTGAAGCAACCATTTATTTCTTCTATTCACCACCATTTTGCAAAACAAAGGCAGAACAGTCTCTCCAGAGATCATTCCTTCAATATACCAAGAGCTCTTTTACAGAGCATTTTGTACTGTGTGACTATACTATAATTTACTTAGTAGACATTTGGGTTACCTGAAATATTGCTATTGAAAAAATATACTGCAATGAATAAACCCTGTACAATACTTAAATATTATTTAAAAAGTTATATCCTTCATAAAATTTGTACTGTATGGTAAATTATCTTGCCAATGAAAGTATTCATATTTTTAAATCTTAAAACAATGTCAACGTTGATAACATTTTAGTAGTTACAATGCCTTTTTTAATTGTATTTTTCCATTACCATGTTATAGCCCCATACTCTCCTCCATTGCAATCACCACTTTTGTCCATGACCAAGAGTTCTATCGCTTTTCTTTTCTCTTAATCCCTCCACCCTCAGCTCCACCCCCAGAGTTGTCAGCCTATTCTCTATGTATGGGCCTGTCTCCATTTTGCTTCTCAGTTCAGTTTGTTCATTAGAACGTTATGCTAAGTGAGATAAGCCAGTCAGAAAAAGGTACATACCATATGATTTCACTCACATGTAGAGTCTAATGTACAATACTGTTAAATTAAAGATAACAGAAATAAATGTAAAAGCATTTGTTTTATGCAAATCTTTAATTTTTGGTCCCTTTAGATTATTCAAAGCATATCTTTGGAAAAAAAATAAGAACTTACTTTTTACCAAGTTTTTCTTCTATTCTAATTTTCCAATCATCCATTCTTTCACGTACTAGGGCTTTTAGGGGTGCGATATATACTGCCTAAAGGTGAAGGGCAAGAAGACTCTCATGAAAATAGTGATAGGAATTTCAAATAAAGGTAAGCTCCATACAATTTATCAAAATACTGATATTGTGGTTTTAAAATGTATTTTACGGTGGGGAGGGGGACAGAGGGGAGCAAAAAAGGGGATGGATGTAATACAACAACAATAAAATTTTTAAAAAAATAATAAAATGTATTTTGCAATACTGAAAAACTTAAAATTTTAAATTAATGGGAAAGTCATTAATTTAATCTACCTTTATCCAAAGTAAGACTGAAATATAGTACATCATAAAAATGCTAACAGAAAATTCTAAATATTTTGTAAAAAGTACCAGAGATAATTTTTTAAATGATTTTGTAGCAAAACTGTCCTCTAACATAATGTAAAAAATATAATAAAACAATTGTGAAACAATATATATTACTTAAGAGACAATTAGGATTCAGATGAAATTAAGATTTTCCTGGAACTATAATCAAGAGTTACTGAGTTATAACTTTTTCAGGGAAAAAAATTACTTAATTTTAAATTCTGAAGAAAAATAAATCTGCTTGTTTTCATTTTAATGTAAATTTTTATGGGAGATGCCAGTAATAGATAAATTTTAGGTGCTATACCTTTTGTTATTTTTTTTTAATTGGTCTTAATCAAATTTACATACAGATTATTAAATTAAAAAGTTCTTTCTAAAAGGTTTCAAATTTAGAGTCAACTCTACTGGTATATTAACATTTCACCTAATGGATCAATAATCATGTAATATATTGAGGAGTAGGAAAACTTTAAGCAGGGAAGAAAAGCCACTAAATTGGAAGTCACTAAAAAAGGAAGTTAAAACACCTCTGAAATCATACAATCAGAAAAATGGCACATGATTCCAATCACAACATATGAATTCAATTTCTTAAAAAAATAATTTTTTAATTTGTACTTTGTATTTCAAGAACACTTAAAATCAATTCTTATTTGACTTCCTATGTTATTTTACATTACATAATGATGTGGTTACTTAGAGAAGAGTGAAATAGAAGCTACTTCAACATTTCCTGTGTACTATATAATCAAACTATGTTTCTTAAAGTACTGCATTTGCATTTCCTTCACAGTCAAAGAGTTTAGGTTATGAATCTTCATATATCTTATAATTATGGCTATGAATTAAGTATCTTACAATGAAAATACCTATAATGTGTATATATTTATGATGAGGAAATGACATGTGAGCACCAATATGTACATTAGAAATCAAACTAGAGGACTCCAACATTTACGGTAAATTTTCTTGTAGCCACTTATGTTGTTACTAATCTTCCCCCAAAACCTCCCAAACCAAACTCCCCCTCCACCAAGTAGGAAAATTTTCTAGAAGAGCTTCAAAGTTACTATTGAGTCCTACCAGTATATTTAAAACAGGCTAGTATACAGATTATGAAATGCCTTTTCTAACTGCATGTAAGCATGTAATTCTTTTAAACTGACCTTTGAGGTAGGGTACTTGTTGAAGACTCTGAAAATGGCTAGTTCAGCTGCAACAGTCTTTCCTGATCCAGTGGGTGCTCCAAGTAGGACATTACAGTCTGTGTGATATAGTGTATGAAATATTTGTGTCTGCACTGGGTTAAAGTGGCTAAAGTTGTACAGTGCTTCATATGCTTCACACCCCAAAGCTGTGATTGGTAAAGGCTGAAGATCCAGTAATTCTGAAAAGATGCATCAGGTAGTATTAATTAGTGGAAAATATGTACAATACTGAATGTTGTGTCATAGGATTAAATTAGAACAGTTATTTAGAAAGGAAAAAAGCTTAACGTAAATTCTTATATATTAATTACAGATTTATTTTCTTCTATTACCACATTTATAATTGACTTTTTGGGGTGAGTTCCTCATAAACCAACTACAATGACATAATTTTATCTTCTTTTTTCCAATCAGGAAAGTACTTGGAATGACAGATATATAAAAACACGCATGTTCTAGACCCAAACTAAATCTACTCCGATTTGTAGAAAAATGAAAGCTATTTGCAAACTTTAGTATTAGAATGGTTATTATAACAAATTACTTTTGACCTGTTAGGCAACTGACTGAACTAGAGTGGTCAAGTGAACTGCTGCTCTAGCCAATGGAAACTAAAATGAACTTGAATTATTATAAGTTGGATTTTGATTCAGATTCCAACTGTAAAGCACAGTTCCTTTTCAACATTATCTAATACAGTTTTGGGAAACCAATCATTCAAGTTGCTATTCCATATGTTACCTGTATGGGGAGGGTGCCTCTCGGGCAGAATCAAATGTTGAAAGTTGATAATACACACAGCCTCTGCGCCTAACCATCTATCAGACACTGCTCGGATGTAGTACTGGGACGGCAAGGGTTCAAAAATAGGGATTGTGAATACCAGCAGTTGAGCTTCTTTACTAATGACCTAATGTGAAACAAAGTCTAAAATGAATACAGACATTCTAATACCATAAAGGTCTTATTAGTGTATTGTTAAAACAATGGTATCTAAAGCAATATACACTAGAGATAAAGAAAATATCTTGAATTTCTAAATAGCTGAGATAGCGAGATGCTTCAGAAACTTGCGGTGGTTCCTTTCTGAGGACAACTGATACAGCAGAAGGTAAAAGATATACTCAATTTACAATGTATTCATCATAAACTAATGGGTTACTAATTAAACTTTTCATAGAAATTTTCGAAACTTTATTCACTAAATCATGTGACTGTATGATTTTTATTTAATATTTTTCTTTAAATTAGGTTACTTTGTTAAGTTGAAAAACAGACCTCTTGGCATACTAGAAGGCAATTATGAAGACAAATGCAATGAAAACAAAACACTGCTATGAAATTCTACTGCTGCCCACTAAGGCTGGCAACCTGATGCTTTCTTTCTCTTTGGTAAAAACAGAAATTAGGACTGCAGTCTCTGAGTCAGACAAGTTAGCATGAAATTGAGTCTTCCTCTTGGGATTTATACAGAATTCTAAAAGGAATCCCTTATTTGATGACCATTGTTTTTTAATTACATCTGAATAGTGAGAGTTGTGAAATGTTAATTTGAAACTTACCTTCTGTCAGGCAGTGAATTGATGGACCCATTTAAGACTCTCACTCTACTATGTCAGGGATCCCCAACCCTCCCATCCCTGCCAAACACGCAGCAGGCGGTGAGCCTGAATATGATGCGCTTGAATCATACTGAAACCATCCTCCTCACCCTGGTTCGTGGGAAAATTGTCTTCCATGAAACTGGTTCCTCCTGGTGCTAAAAGGGTTGGGACCAATGTACTATGTGTCTCTTGCCTTTTGTGGTCTTTCAACCTCCCCTACACTTTTCTTCTATCCTTTTGCCTCTGTATGTATTTAAATAAAGCTGTATTTTGCATTTAAAACTTATTTTAAAATCACAATGTAACTCAATACTATTTAGTACAGTGTTTATGTAGCACCTACAATTATTATTTCCTATGTAATTTATTTTTATTTTATTTATCCCATCTATTTGACATATTCCCACCTTCTGGAAGCCATGCCTTAAAACAAGATAAAGGTTATAACTGAATTTCTCAAAGTAAGATCACACTGAATATAGCAATATTAAAATATTTAATTTTCTTTTTAAAACCACACAGAAACATAAAAAAATAAAGCTTTAATGACACTAGAAGTTGTAGTGAAATAAATAAAAGCAGAAATTGTTAGTTTATATTTTCTATTTATGGTAGCAACATAAGCATATAGCCATACATTGATATTTACCTGTTTTTTAAGAACTAGAAAATATTCTGAATGATAAATATGGTCATTTGAAGGATCTTCTACCCAAATCCACCAGGGTTCTCCTACTGTCCCATGGACCTAGAAGAAAAATAATATCCTTATACTATGTATATTGTAACTCAAGTAAGGAATATACTATTGTTTGTATACCCAGCATCCGTGTTTTAAACAGCTTTATTGATATATCAAAGTTGACAATTAAAGTATAGAGTTCAATAGTTTTAACATATTTCCAAAGGGTACAATCATCTCAAATCTAATTTAAGAACATTTCCATTACCCTAAAAAGTAAACTTGTACCTGTTATCAGTCACTACTAATCTTTTCCCATCTCCCAACTTCCCACCCTTGACAACCACATTCTACTTTCTTTCTCTATCGAGCTGCCTATTCTGGACATTTCATATAAATCATTTACTATGCAGTCATTTTATATGGAATCACTTAATATGTTATTTTATAACTAGTTTCCTTTACTTCTATAATGTTTTCAAGGTAATCCATGTATTTCTTTTTAAAGGTTTTATTTATTTTTAGAGAGAGTAAGGGAGAGAGAGTGGGAGAGAAACAGCAACGTTTGGTTGCATCTCCCATGCCCCCAACTGGGGACCCGGCCCAAAACTCAGGCATGTGCCCTGACTGGGAATCAAACCTGATCCTTGGATTCGCAGGCCAGCATGCAACCCTCTGAGCCACACCAGCCAGGGAGGTAATTAGTATTACAGCACATATCAGTAGTTCATTTCTTTTTACAAATAATATTTAATTGGATAAATTAAATACCATCTTTTATATATTCTTTCTTTCCTTTTTCTAATAAAGCCCAACCTTAGTCAGTTTTCAGCTCTCTTTCAAGTGAGTCAGGAGAAGGTGACCTCATTTCCTATAACAATGTTGATCAGCATTAGCCAATCAGCTATGGCACCCGCCTTCCCTAACAACAGGTTGTGGTGAAGGACAAGCATGAGATGACCAATACTGGCCTAAGTAGACTAAAGGACAGGTCTTACATTCCATGCTCTATGCTGGTGCAGTGAGGTGTTTCCCTCTCTCATTAAGTATGAACAAAGAAGCATGAAAACATCTGACAAGTAGCTACCAGTGCCAGGAGAAAAAATGGATGTAAAGACCCTGAACCCTAAATGATGACTCAATAGATGACTCAATTATCTTTAAGGCCTGTTTTATCTGTATATATTTTATTGTGAAAGATAATATATATTCTTGTCTAACAATTTGAAAGAAGTCATGTTTTTTATTCTTGCAGCTAACAGTATTCTAACTAAGAGAGTTAATCATAAAAACAATTAAGTACTCTTTTTTTCTGATGAATTAAACCAAATTGTAAGAGACTTATTGTGGATACGATGGGAAAAAACTGAAAAAATAGTAAACTTCTATGAATTTCAAAAACATTGTATTAAACATAAAACTTGAAGTATGAATTCATAGTTAACTATAATTTTATGTATGTCTTTTGATTTAAATATTAAATTTAATTTTATATCTAGTCCTCACAGAAATTCTGTAAGAAAGATAATGATTATAATGCTTACAGATGAGGAAACTGAAGAAATTAAAGACTGTAACACTTTAAGACCACGGTAGATTTCGGTTAGGCCTATGGCTGTGTAATTTTAGAGTATGTTTTGAATAAAATTCATTTACATTAAAGATGTGCTAATGCATGTAAATCAGAAGTTACTTGTATAC
Organism: Noctilio leporinus; assembly: GCA_004026585.1. Classification (NCBI taxonomy): domain Eukaryota; kingdom Metazoa; phylum Chordata; class Mammalia; order Chiroptera; family Noctilionidae; genus Noctilio; species Noctilio leporinus. The sequence continues at coordinate 89,427 of PVIW01000200.1, read as the reverse complement.
CCTTAATTAGACCTTATAGTAATCATGTAAATATTATTTGACTATAATTACTGATTTACTTGTCTTGCCCCAGTGTCTTCTAGAAAGAAGTGAATCTTATTTGTGAATCAGTACCTCTACTGTACTCTCTGCAGAGTAACTGGTACAAAAACAGACCTTAGGAAATACTGATTATATAAGAAGAGAATCCAGAGTGGGTCTTCATAGGCATATAGTAACATCTAAGCTATTAAGAAAGAACAGAAGAAGGGGTAAAAACAGAAAAGAAATGTGATGGGAACCAAAGAGGACATTTTCAAAGACTACATAGTGCTGAATGTTCAGAGAAGTAAAGAATATAACTATGAAAAAGCCATTTATATGGCAACCAGTCAGTCTTTGATCATCCTTGACAGTAGTTTCAGGAGGAAAGAAATAGGTGACCTGGAAGAAATGCAGAATACTCTTTCTACAAATCTAATGTTAAAGAAGAGAACAATAACATCAGGATTTAAAAAGGGCTCCTTCAATATGGAGAATCTTGAATTTTTAGTAGGCTGAAATAACAGAGTAGTTAAAGATGCCAAAAAAAAAGAAAGAAAGAAAAGAAAAAAAGAAAGACAATAGAGAAAATGAAAGAAGACAGAATTAAGCAAAGTCCCAATGGAGATGAATTCACTAAATGATTGTTCAAGGTTGAAAATTTGTTTCCTAGATACTATGAAAAAGTCTCATGATTAACATGTTAATATATATCACACATATTTCTTCATGATGAGAATGTATATTACTACAATGTTTTAAGCAAATCTTTAATATATTTTTGGAGAGAATTCTCTAAATGCCTTAAGAACAGGTGTAAGGAGGTATAATTGAAGGTGCAGTAGAAACATTTTGCTTAACATTGAAAGATTTTCCACTTCTACCTGATCATTCCAAGTGAAATCAGCACAGACACTGAGCGTCACTCGGAGTACAGTCCGTGTGATGGGTTGAATGGAAGCTTCCATCGTAATAGAAGGAATCTGATGAACACACTGTTTGACCTTGAGTCCAATATTCACATGATGCAGCATGTGACCTGCAAGGAAAACATCACATAGAAGAAATGTGTCCAACAGAATAAAAGCAATATAATCTGACTTGTAAATGGGATTTCAGAGGAGGTGATTTTATTGCTTGTTTTATGATTTGCTATGTAGTGTAGTTGACTTTCTCGACCTGGCATGTTTGAATATTTTGTAATAATTAACTTGAATTAGCAATTCATAGCTCTGAAAACCAGTATCAAGGTTTCTTCAGCTATTAATAGGGTTCTCAAAATTACTGAGACTTAATGGTGTTTAAACTACTATAAACAGTTCTTCTTTTCCTCTAGTTAGTTTATGACACATTATAAAAATATTTAGTGTTTTTGAAAACAGCCATTAATTTATTCAAGGCCTATTTCAGAACTCTATATCCATGATGGGAAATGCTTTAATAATAAAACACAACTCATCCATCCATACCCATTTCCAAAAATCAAAGATAAAAATATTAAGTATGGTCAATCTGGCATAAAATTAACCACTTTAATCACTTACACATATTTTCATAAATAATCATGATTCTAAAATAGATATGTATGTGGGTCCCAGGGTGGGTTGAGGAGTCACAAATAAATGTGACTTAGTATAGGCATTTTCCTACTCTAATACAAGTAACTAAGGAGAAATAGGTTACATGTATATTATATATATACTCGTATATTTAGTTTTATTTTTCAATTATAGTTTATACTCAATATTATTTTGCATTAGTTTATAGTATCAACATTTCTTATGTCTTGGTTCTTCATAATATAATTTTAAAAAATCATTTGTGAATAAATCAAATGTTTTATGTTCATCTTAATCTGAAACTGAAGTGTTCTTCCTTATTTTGATAAAACATTTACATGTTACCCCAATGTGAATACACTCAACTTCTGTAGTTAATATCCTTAATTTCTCTCACTTCAGATTGATGCTTCCCTTCTGTTTTAGGAGTATTCTTCTTACTCCAAGTGAAATAACTATCTCAGCCTCTCTTCACTCTTTAGACATTATGCCAGCAGCAATCCTCTTTCTAATTTTTCTTCAGATTGACTCTCTTTATGGGTAGTACCTACTCATTTAGAACGTGAAATATTACCCAAAGATTACATATTTATCCAATTAAATGTTAAGGTACATGGAAATGTATGTAAGAATAATTTTTCAATATTACGTGAAAAAAAGCAAAAGGCCAAATGCTATTTTTGGCTTGATAACACTGGTGACAACTGGGTTTAAAGAATTATTTGTGGTAATGATGAAGTTCACTTAGAAACTCTCAAGAAATGCAGAATTGAATGTAGACATAACTTTTTGCTGTAATACTCCAAATATTGCAAAATAGCAGAAAAGTAATTAAATATGAAGAAATAGAGAATAAACCTTATTGGCTAATTCTCATCACTTACAGCTGAGATTTTATATGTCAAACACTTAAATGTGTGTGACGACCTAAACTCCATTTAACTGCTAATTCCTTCAAGTAGCATCTTAAAGTTTGAAGGGACTTCTGTTAGAATTTAGATAAATGAAAAATAAAGTTCATATTCAATCCCTCCACCTTCTAACCCTCCCCCACTAGCTGTCATCCTGCTCTCTATTTATGAGTCTGTCTCCATTTTCCTTGTTAGTTCAGTTTGTTCATTAGATTCCATGTATGAATGAAATCATATGGTATTTTTCTCTTATTGGCTTATTTCACTTAGCATAACGTTCTCCAGGTCCATCCATACTGTTGCAAAGGATAAAATTTTCTTCTTTTGTATGTCCCATAGTTTTATTTACTCATGTATTGTTGGACACCACATTGCTGGGCTGCTCATGGACATGGACAACAGTTTGGCGATTGCTGGGAGAAGGGGCATATAAGGGGGGTAAAAGGTAATGTAAGAAAAAGTTTAAAAGTAAAAAAATTAAATAAAAAAGAAAAGAAAAAGAAAGCAGGCAGGATAAGTAGAACTCACTGCGTTCTGTGTGGACAAGTGAGTGCAACATGTTAGGTATTGGTAAGTAGAACATATTTTTTGGGAACTGAGATAGAAAGGGAAGAAAGAACCAAGTAGGTACTAAATACCAGGAGACATCTGAGGCACTTAGTACTTAGTACTCAGGAGGCCTCAGCTACGCAAGCGATATGCCCACTGCGTAACCCAGGATTGAGGCTGTGCAACCCCCCCACCCCCCAATTTGCACCCCATCCTACGTGCATTAGCCTCCCACATTGCTTTTGCTTTGCTCCTCCCAGTGCATTTTACATTTCCTGAATAAACCATGTGATTCAAGCATCTTTCAAAAATAAAATTTCATAAAACTGGTAAAAATTTATAGATTAATGGGAAAATTCACAATCCTTTCCCTTTACATCTAGTAAAATATTTCATGTGTTCAGAGCAACACATTAAACCATTTTTGTTTCCTTCTTACCTATTTCATCTTTCCTCATGTCTTTCAGCTTATCCACAGTAAGATTTTTTTCTTCTAATCTTGTTAGAATGTGAGGTGGTAAGACTGAAAACTGTCTCAAAGGGCTGGCCCAACCCCAGAGCCTCTTGTCAATGACTTTACTAAGATTCAGGAGCTTGTAGGTCATGGCAGGCCAACGTTTCCTCAGAGCAATTTCAAAGAGAGCACGGACAATTCTAGCTGCATTCTGAGGAATAAAAAGGGGAGATTGGTGGTTAGGTAACATGGGCTTTTAAACCTGTCAATGCATTTATTATTCAGACTCAGTTTCAAAAGAAGTATGTCAAGCTGCATCCTTTAATTGTGGGCAACATCTATTCTCATATACACCTAATTATCTTCATTATTTGCACACAAGAATAACTACTTCCTTCATATGTATGCGGATGTTGCCCTGTTTAACTTTCAGAGGGTAGCTTTGCTCCCAGGTTCTCAGGGAGCTATACCCGCCACCCCCTAAACAGAAATAAAGCAGGAAGAGACAAAAGGCATGCAACGTATTTAGGGGGCTGTTTAGGCATCTGGAATATAATGGCCTAGTATAGTGAGATGATTAAAGTTACAAGGCTACTTAGAGAATAAGGAAGACTCTGGGATACTGTCAGGGAGAAAAATTAGTGAGAGAAGGGTGACAAAGGAAATATTGGTAAGTGCAGCTACCATGTGAAGGGCTCCCTATAACTACGCAGTATGTTAACTGCTTTACATGTATTATATCATCTACTCTTTACAACTGCATTTGATTGGTCCCAGTATTAAAGTTTTATAGATAAAGATACTAAAGCTTGGTGAGGTAAATAATTTGACCAAGGTCAAGCAGTTGGTATCGAAGTTATCTATCCAAAGCCAGATCTAAACAATTCCAAACTTAATTCTAAGATTCTAAATTCAGTGGTCTGAGAATAATTTCATTAATACACATAAAGTTTCAATGATTGAAGACATTTTTTTGACCTGTACAGTTTGTTTCCATTTGTTTTGCCTCCTTCCTTCTATCATTAACACTGCAGATTGTTTTATTGAAGATTGTTTTTAAAACCATGAACTTAGAGACATCTGAATTTGAAAACAAAGTGTTAAATCTGGTCAAAATCATAAAAAAGATGAAAAAAATTAAGATTTTAAATGGCAGGCGGATGATCCAGCTTGAAATTATGGTAAGAATTAGGGACTTCAGTTTTATATTTTATATGAAATATGTATTTACCTTTTGACAAATCAACTTTTTTTCAGTGTTAGAAATGTACGAAAAGACAGTATTTAGAACTATGAGGACAGTTCTGATATCTATTACTAATAAGAGGATGGCTCTCACTAGGCCCAGAAAAGGATAAATAAAATGAACATTTTGATTATTATGTCTATCAAACAGGTCTTTCATTACCATTCCTGTTACTCTTATAAAAAACTGCCAGGCTAATTTCCCCCCTGTGTTTGAAAATACATAATTTGTTTTTATATCAGGACCCACAGTTGTTTCCTCAAAGCTAAAAGAAATGGAAGAAGAAACCCCATGTGACAGGATACAAATAAGATATTTTATCTGGAATGACATAAATTGCATGGAAATAATGATCAAAGCCTGACATGTACAGTTTAGAGAAACTAAATCTAGGCTTTTTAAAATAAAATCATAGGATACTTGAGTCAATGATTTACCTTAGGAGCTGACAGAATAAAGTTAAAGAAATAATGGAGTACCATTTTACAGAGCCAGGAGAGTGCTTATGGAACTACTGATGGCCTAAACTTAAAATATGAATAAACTCAACAATAATTCATCTAATATATTCAAGGATGATAAACCCATAAGAGCTATTAAAGAAAACCAGGGATGCTTTGAAATATATCCCTGATGTTCTAATACTGACTTTCTGGGCACCAATGATGAAGAAACAGTAAATATTATTTTGTAAAGCAATTTTCTATCAGTCTCTGCCAATATCTTTGTAATTTTGAAAGAAGCAGTAATGTGGGCAGATTTTTCATCTAGAATCTAGGAAAGGTTTATATTTTATTTTTTTTACTTTACTATTTTTAAAAAGATTTTTATTTATTATGTTTAGAGAGAAGGAAAGGGAGGGAGGCAGAAAGGGAGACAAACATCAATGTAAGGTTACCTTTCACCTGCCTCCAGCTACGGACCTGGATGAAGACCTGGCTTGCAACCTGGTTATATGCCCTGGCTGGGAACTGAACCAGCAACCTTTGGGTTCACCAGCTGGCACCTATCCACTAAACCACCAGGCAGGGCTAAGGTTTCTATTTTAGTTAAATCATTAACTGTTTCAATATAAAATCATGAGAAAATAAATATATTCTTTTTAAGAAAAACAAAATAAATTAGAAACAATAGTTCCTATAAAGCTATAAGGCTTATTTTAGAGAATATATAAAGTTTTTCTATGGCAGAAACATCTTACCCAAGATACAATAAAAAGAAAAATAGTTCCTGTATCACCTGGAGTCTTAGTTACACTGGTTAAGTTACTGCATTCATTCAAATTGTTTGCCAATACATCTTGGTTCCTATTTGTAAATATTTCATGTTTATAGTTGTACTCATACTACTCATGGATGTTTATGTTAATTTAATGCAAAAATATGTTTTCTATATTAAGTCTTTGAACAAAATTACAAATGTAAGATAGGTTAAGTTTTCATTTCTCCTTAACTTAGAAGAGGCATTACTCAATAGAAAATAATGGAAATAATATTAAAATAAATGTTAAAAAAACCCAACAAACCTATGCCTGTAAAAAAAAAAACTCATTTGAAAGGTAAATAATGCAATAAAACTTACCCCCCCCCCAAAAAAAAAAAAACCCTTTACTTCCCATGGGTCTTAAAAATCTAAAATCATAAATACTACAACATTTTATACTATGGTAGTTTTAAAAGCTTAGACATTTAATATGCTGTAATTTAGGGAAAAATTTTCTTATAGTCCTCAATTTTTAAGTATCAACAGTAGAGAAGACTTTTTTTTTTTTAAATCAGAAACTTATCTTAAAAATATGGTCTGAGGTCAGCCCTATTTAATGATAAAAAATTCTGATTATACTTCTCATGTTTGGGGAAAGCTACAATGGTTCCACAATCTTTACATTTTTCTTTATAATTTCTAGTATTATTATCCTTGGTAAGTAAAAGAAATAAACATTATCATTTAAAGCAAAATAAATAAGTCAGATGTTGATATTTTTAAACTCTAAAATAAAAACAGTATCAATATTAAAGAGCCAAACTAACCACCAAATTCCATCCCCCTTCCTGATCTAATAGCTTAGATGGCATAAAAAACATACAAATTAAACAGAACCAGTTCTAGGATAAAATAGTCATTTGGTAGCATATCATGCAATATATTCATAGTACAGCATGAATTACTTCCTTGAGTCTCTAAAAGGAAAGAAGAAAGAAAAAATGGGAAGAGAGTAATATTCTTACCTGTGCAACGTAAGCAGAATCTGAGATAAGGGAGAAACTATCCATCTCGCCTCTACTGATATAAGTCTGAAGTAGGATATTTATTTTCCCATAACTGTTCTCTACACCTCCAGGAGCTGAGAGTTCACAGAAATTGTTTAATAAGGCTTCTAGTTCCTCTATTTCCTCTTCTCTGACCTGGAAAAATCAATGTTTTTATAGCATTATTTGGGCTGATTTACTGAAGTTTTTCATATTGAAATAAAATCACATTGCAGGTTTTTAAAAATACTTTCCATTTGTATTTTCCTTTGTATGCTAAAATAACAGTAATTTAATTGTTTTCACAGGTAGCTAATAACATGAAATAACGTATCTTGAGGCTGACACAACTACATTTTATTATTCATCACCATATTAAAGTTGTCATTGACATATAAAAATTTGATATGCCACAAAAATTAAATCCTCTGACCTCACCATCTTTCAACTGATGAGATTTCATTTTTTATTTGACCAGAGTAAAACCTCTGCCCAAATGGATTAAGGCAAACTTGAATTATCTTCAAATGCATTCATTAGAGTCATATATTTTTATATGGTATAACACATTCATAGCTTAAAGCTATGAAGTACTATGATTCAAAGTATGAAAGTTTTCACTGTTAATAAGATTAAATTATAATACAGGCACAGAAACATTCATATCTAAGTTTGAATCATGTACATCCTTTATATTTTCATTAGTGAACCTCATATTGCAAACAAATCAAAATCTACATACTGTATTCTCTGATAGTTCCATTATTGCAAAACCTACTTAAATTATATTTGATTTGTAGTAGAGAGCAAAGAATGTCAGGTATGACATAATATCATAATCTAGGATAATGGACATTGTTGATAAATGGAAGAACATTGCTGGTGCTGCAAATGTGAAGTGCCACGCAGCTTGCAGGGTATCAGGAATAACAAATTACTTATAAGCTTTTATAAATGAATGAATATATACATGTATGTTACATGCATTTGATTCAAGCTTCAAGTAATCTTACCTTGATTTGCTCAAATTCTTCAGCTTTGGAGACTATAGCAAAGATATCACTTTCTGTTTTGTGAGCATCAAAGAGTTCATTGAAGGTCTACCAAAATAAGTGTTATATTTGATTACAATAGGTCCGATAAAATATTTTAAGTTAAAAATATGATTGTATCATGGACAACATGTGGGATTGACTTTATGGGGGAGTGGGTGGGTGGGGAAGAGGACAGAGGGGAGCAAAAAGGGGATAGATATAATACAACAACAATAAAATTAAATTTAAAAAAATGTGATTGTAAATCACACATTCTTAAAGAACATTTGGGCCTGAACAATGCAGAGTTATGCTGCCTACGGCATACTATTCCAAATCATTGTTTCCTTATCAAAGACTAAAAAGTATTCCTAAAACATAATTAGCTAGAGAGGACCTTTCTTTATAAACTAAAAGAGCAGTAAATCAGTTAATAAAAACCTACATTAGATATCTAAAATAATGTTCAGCATAACATTATGGTCTTGGCTTATTTTCAGCATAGGCATATGGAAATCTACCACTCACTAAATTTAAGCCAACCATATATCTTATTAAATTTAGAGAGCAATAACTAAAAATGATGAACCTGAAGATTTTGGTAATAATACTACAATATTGATAGTGAAGGCATATAGAAATTCAGGAAAATGGGAAGAAAAAAATTCTGTAAAAGGACATACAGAATAAAAACAAAGCTGAATAAAGGCCACAATTTCTGAAAGTGAGCTGCTAACAGGCCTTTTGGATGCAGTTTGACAGCAATACACCAGGCAGACTAATGGGAAAGGTCACTTGGTGGACAAAGTGGGTGGACGTTATATGCAGAAGCACATGTTAAATAAGTACAAAATTTAGATTTCATCTAGGCTTAGGTTTTCACATTTATTAAGAAATATCAGTTTAGTAATTTCTATTAACTTTGATTAAAAACTAATTTTAAATACAAAAATAAAAATGAATTTATGGAAAAAATTCAATTCTCTCTACAAGAAGAAAAGTGAAATTCATTTTAACCCATCCCTCTCTTCAAACTTTAGTCCTTTCCTCACAGGTAATCACCGTTAAGTATTCCTGTTTATTAACATATGTATGTACATATGCATATAAGCACACATAAAGACATGCATTAACTCTTTAAAGTGTAAATATTATAGTGGCTCCTAATCTGTTTTTACATAACATTGTATTAAAAGGCAATAAAATTACAGTGATGTACTCAAAATTTCAAGATTATCTTTACAATTTTAATCACTTTTTCTTACCTTTATTTAGTCAGTGTTTATCACTAATCTGCACTGATTTTTTTCAACTTTTTATTCGAAGGTATCATTAAGCCATCACTTCCCACTTAAAATTATTCAGGCATTCATTCTATGGGTCTCACCAACATGCTCAACTATGTACGCTTGGGTGGGTCTACTGCTTGGGATATACTTATTGAACAGATGACAAGGGGGTCCTTACTATGTAAAATCTTATTTTTTTCTTATCTTTACTGAGTGTATTTTATTGAGGTTATGTGTTAAAAATACTCTGTTCTATTAACAACTTTTATTATTTTGCATTAATCTTATATTTGGACATCTAGGAAATATACGCAGCTAATAGCAAACATATCATTCTGTTTGTTCTACTCAGTTTAATACCTCCATGGTGTTGTATTTAATATAGTAGTGACTGGCAGTTCTACCCAAATCAGTTGAGGAAAAATATCCAGTTCGCTCCTCAAAACGAATCATCCTAGCTTTGTCTAGTTTTCGTCCAACTTCAATGACCAACTGTTCTCGATGCTTTGCTAATGTCGGGTCCATCTATGGGATAAAAAAAAAATATATAAACACTCTAATATTTCTTTAGATAATCATCATTTTTCTTTAGGGTTACATATATCTACTTTTGAAGATTCAAATGTTTGCTTTAGCTAGAATAAGCTTTTTCATTACAATTTTTAAAGTAAATATTTATAAATTCAGAATATAACTAGAAATTATGATTTCAGTAAACCAAAATTTATTTGGTTTGAATGGAATAAAGCTATAAAGTTCATTAAAATGATAAATCTGCATATTATCATCAATCTAAAATTATTACATGGTCTTATAATGTTTAAGATTACAAAAATAAGAGCCCTGCTGGTAGCTCAGTGGAAAGGTAATGGCCTGCAAACCCAAAGGTTGCTGGTTCAATTCCCAGCCAGGGCACATAACCAGGTTGCAAGCCAGGTCTCCAGCCAGGTCTGTAGCTGGAGGCAGGTGAAAGGCAGCCATACATACATTGATGTTTCTCTCCCTCTCTGCCTCCCTCCTTTCCCCTCTCTCTGAAAATAATAAAATCTTAAAAAAAAAAAAGGTTACATAAATTAGAAATCAGCCATAAGAAAAATATCATGTCTTCTTCCTCTCACACAACTAAACAGGGATTTAAAACCTCAAAATGTGTTCTTATTTTATTAGTATTTGGAGAAATGATAGTGAGGATACTTTCCTCTGTCAAAGTCAAATTATACAAAAATGAAGGCTCTCCTTTCAAAAGTAGGGTTTTAGTGTTCTAGCAAAGTAACTGCTAATGGAAAAAAATATTTTCCCCTACAATGGTAATAATAAAAGCAACGAGTAAAATTGAGTTAGTAATAAATTTTAAATAGTTTCAAGACTAATTAGTCTTTTTTTCTTGCAGAAAGAACACCTATTATAACAAATATTCTTGTTACTCTAAGAGAGAATGTGTGTGAATATATGTATGTAAACACACACACACACACACACACAACACACACACAAGCCAGATCCTAAAGATCACTCTCTGGTCATGAGGAATAATAAAGCGGAATATGACCTTTATAGGGTATACAGCTGAAATAAATGAAAAAATCAGAATAGTGAAGCAAAAGAAAAATGTACCATAAGGAAATAAGGTAGATTCAAGAATCATATTAGCAAATACAAAGTCTTAAGTACTTGTTGCATGTGTCTAGTTCATCTTATGGAAACATTTTATTAATCAGATACTACTAAACCATTAAAAATACGTTAACTTGTGTGATCTGTGTTAATCTCATGGTGGTTACAAATTCATGAGATAGCTTTGTCTATGAAAAAACATGTTAGGTTTTTTTTCTTTTACCCCTTCAGTATATTTTAATAATGCCACTATTTTCACAAAGCCCATATTTTCAACTAGAATAGCTAGAATCATTTTTAAAAAATCTTAAGGTTTATAGGTTATAATGTACCTATATTTCATAGCTGAGAACAATTTGGTTGTAAAAGAAGATACTCATTCAAAGAACAGCATATATTTTCACTGAGAAGAAGGGCAGTTAAATCCCAATCACAGTAAACATAAGTATAAAAACTTAATGATTCCATGATAGCTGATTCAGAACTAGTTGTTGCTGCTACTTGTTTTTTCCTCCTAGGTCTTAAATTTCAATTTTTCCATGGTCAAATCTACTGCATATAAAAAGGAAAATTTAAAAAAAACAAAGCAAGACTGTCAACTGCTTTGATCACACAACAGAATATAAATAAAAACTAAGTTTCACTTATAAAGGGAAATTATAATTCTAAGGTAAATGTAGTTTCTTTGCTTATTTTTACTTAACCCTATTGAATATGCATATGATAGTAAAATGTTTTCATTAGAGAACTGAATTCTATTTGTAATTAGGAAGCATTTACAGTGTATAAAGCAGAGTTCTAAAGAAAAGACAAGATCTCACAGAATCTGTAAGCCATGTGGACCACACAACTTGTAGAGCTCATAGGAATTGCTGCTACCATATGCATCTCATTTTCAGTCAATACACACAGAACTAATCCCAACTTCCAAACTATTAAGATAATAACTCATCAATTTATTATTAGTATGTATTTCTACTATCTCTGGGACAGGAGATACTGTAAATAAAGTGAAATAATTGTAGAGGGCAAATTTAATTTTCCTTAGGATTTCATAAAAATGGTTAAAGCTCTTTGTTTTTCTTCCAGCTACCTAACTCTTTTCAGATGAGGCAGGAGTAGCAAATATTTATCTTCATACCATGAATAGATTACAGAACTAAAAAGAAGGTTTGATTCCTTTTTTTTTTTTTTTTTTTTTTAACAAATGAGTTTTCTACCTGATAAGCCTTGTGAGCGATGCCATATACTAATGGATTTGCTCTCATCCGTACATAAAGATAAGTGTAACTTATCCACTTCACTGCTTCTTCCACATTAGTAACTGTTCCCAGAGCAATCTGCAAATCAAAAATATAACAAAACTTAAACTAATCCTTTAAAGTTGAATATAAACATTACATCAAAGACCATTTTATCAAAAATTAAGTTTTTAAAAACACATCATCACCATGCTGTAATTAAAAGGTATAGCACAATTATTGGACATGACACTTCAATTAATTAAAAATCAGTCTTGCCTCATTTAATTGAAAACAGTACATTATAAATGCTATTTTCCAAAATTGAACTTTCTCAATATAATGGCCTTTGATTATTTTTTCCTAAATGGAGTTTAACTCTGTATAGCATTAAAAACATTTTGGTATTTATTTTTCTCCTTCCTTTTTTTAGATTCATTTTATGTAATCACACTACTGAACTTTTAAATGTAAATGCACAGTAATCATAATATTGCTAATTCTCCCCTCTTTATTTTGATTTTGTGTATCGTCATTTCTAAAACAACAGAGGGCATAACATTAGCTTTTACTACCTAAAGATACCCATTTCAGGATGGGTAATATAAATACACAATATAAATACAATAGAAAATGGAATCATTTCTATAATAACAAAGCAGGTTTTATTGGGATTTATACATATTAATAATATAAACACTTTAAAAACTCACACAAGAATGGGGAATGGTTTGAATATTGTATTGGTAAACTTAAAACAATTTATGAAAAAAATAAATATTTATATATTTGAATTATACTATTGGATAATTGTTTAATTATACTATAAAAGGGAATACAATTTTAATATAGCATTTTAATGTAGTTGTAACATATTAATTTCATAAAACCAAAAGTTAATTTAAAAACACAACAATAACACATAGTATCTGTATAATAAATAAAGAGAATGGAATTGTTAGAAAATGTTCTTAACACAGAATGACAATGGAAAGTTTTCTCAAAAATACATTTCCTTAGACACAGACCTACAGGTGGTCATTTTGCTTTTAATAATGTTTGTTTTAATTGAAAAATTCATTCAAGCTGTAAAACTTAATAGCTGTATAATATTTCCTAAATATGTAGCTGAAAAAATTTTCTTAACCTCTTAATGCTTTAACTAAAGGAGAAGAGATGTTCCCTAATCAAATCATTAAAATTTTAGAAGGAAAAAAGCCTCTCATTTTAGTATTGAGTATTAAGTAAAAACCTTTACATTTATTTCATTTCTATATTATCATTTTAAATTATGTGTAACTGAGTTTGTGAAATAAATATGTGAATGCTTGGTTATCTTTAGATATTTGAAGAAGAGCTATAGCAATATACTGTATATGATTATAATGTTATATCATATTAAGCCATTAAATAGAAAAATGGCCAAAAGTTAAAAAAAAAGAAAGGTAAGGCAGAATCTGATTACTGGCTTTAAAATTTATACTAACTTTAAAAAAGTGAGACAGGCAAAGATAAATACTGAATGATCTCACATATGTAAAATCTATAAACATAGAACCCATAGAAATAGAAAGTAGAATGACGGTTGCCAGGAGCTGGGGAAAGAGGGAAACAGGGAGATGGTCAGAGTATACAAACGTTCAGTTATGAGGAAAATAAGTTCTGGAGGTCTAAGGTACGGAATGATGACTGTGGTTAATGCCACATTGTGCACTTGAAAGTCGCTATGAAAGCAGAGTGTTAATGTTCTCATAAAAACAAGATGGTCATTATGTGAGGTGAAGGATATATTTACTAACTGTTGTAGTAAACATTTCAGAATATATATTTATCAATTTATTGCACTGAACACTGTAAATTTACACATATGTCAATCACATCTCCATAAAGCTAGAAAAATCATTTTTACTAACATATTTACAAGTGACTAAAGCATTCATAACAGGTAAATATATATATTTTCTACAATGTGAACACAAAGATTTGCTACGAAATGAAGAGTAACAAAAACTAAAATTTAGCCAGTGAGGGATTTGTACAACACTTCCTAAATACTTTCAAATAAGACAGTTACACATTTTCTAGTCTGCTTAAATAAGGGACTAGTTTAATAGCATCTCTCATTTGTGATTCTATTATTTGACAGCCAAAATTGTGTGAATTTCCTTATGACTTATATATATTTTAAAATATTATGCAATTCCTAAGAGAAGAAAATTTTTATAAAAAATAAAATAATCTTGCTATTATTTTCAAAATCAGACATAACAAATTAACATTAATAATTATCTATTGATAGCAATGATAAGAATAAAAACAAAAGAGGAAGAAGGTATCATAGACTGGTTCAAGTGGTGCACTATTCTAAATGGTCACCACAAAGAAACAGACTTCAAGAAAAATACACGGGAATTTATGACGGTACATCAATCATATTTTGAGATTAATTCTAGAATGCCATCTAGTAACAAAAATGAAAATTTACCTGTAAATATTTGCTGTCACCTAGTGGCTACTTAGTATAGGAGCCTTTTATAAAGTATTTTTCACAGTATTTATTTGAAATTTATCCATTCATCTAAGTAATCACACAGTACATCAGTACAAATCCATATAAAGCACAATGGATATGGATAACAAATAGACTATGGTCCATCGTCTCGAAAGTTCCCTAATCTTGTATTTTGTAGATGAGACACATGTAACTAATTAAGATGACGTATATGAAACTACCACTGCAGTGCCTAGCCTACTCAAAAATCCTTTTAAAAAGCACCTAATGTGAAACTCAAAGTGCTGTCAGTATGCAGCGTAATAAAAGCTTAATAGAGCTTTAAGCTGTTAAGTAAAAGAGGAAAAAATATCCACCCAGATTTGGTAACTTAGTAGTAAGACTCAAAGTACCACTTTATATCTAATTTACCTATTTAAAATTCAGTCTTTAAATTTATATTAATTGCTTATTTATATGTTTTTAAAAATTAGTTGAAATCATATAAAACTAAATAAGCAAATATTAAAAGGAATTTAATAAAACTCCTACTGAAGGAGTTTTTATATATACCTACACATGAAAAAATATCCTACCATTCATTCATTTATATATTTCTTTAACTAAAATGTGAATGCTGTCAGTAAGTATAAATGAGGCAGAGAATCGAGGGACTATTAGCAAATGCAATACAACCTTTTACTGAATACCAACTGGGCACAGGCATTTGTTAAATTTCCACAATAATCCATCATCCTTCTTTTGTGAACAGGAAAATGAGGATTTACAGGAGAAGTGAGTAAGCAGCCAGCCTGTCTAGGGGCAGGAAATCTGTGTTGGAGAGTAACCAACTGGGTTGGTTGGTCAGATGGTGGAAGCCTTATACCCAAGGACAATGTGTCCTGCACAGATGGAAGGGACTCTATATAAAGAATATATGTGTGGTTATGCAGAAAGAGTAACATATTTCAAAGTACGGATTACAGGGAGCTGGCTGAGAGCAGGTACCCAGTAAAGTCTGCAGAATAAATTTTAATAAGCCTCAAACTTGCTTCAGTTTTTCTCTCAGTGGAAAATTAAGTAGCTTTATACAGGGCTGGAATTAGTGACCTTTGGGCATTAGCATTAGAGAGTCAGCGCCATCCCGCATCAATCAGCAAAGATGCCTCATAAAATGTTTGTATTAAAATTAATAAAATACTTTCTCCAGTTCTTCTAAACCAATGGATAGAACTGATATTCATGTTATCAAAGATATTAGTAGAAGCAATGTTGCTAATCTAACATGACCTTTATGTTGATCACTGCCACTGTATAGTCTTGAAAAGATTTTTAGGACTCTAAAGACTAAAAAATCCATTACCTTAAGGACACAGCACACATTTTTTTAATAAACTAATTTCACACTTGATTTCCACAGATTACCAAGTTTAATTTCACACTCAAATACAATTTAAGGGACTTTCTTTCCTTATGGAGAAATTTAACTTTAATTGGGAGCTATTCCTGTAGACCAAAATATGAAAAAGGGATTTTATACACAGATAAAAATAGCTTTACTTTACTATATCAGCCCAAAGTTTCAAGGTATATATTTTATTATTTGAATGTTATTTATGGAATTAAATGGAATTAATGGTTAAAGTTGACCTTTCAGAAAATAATACACCTAACAAGTACGTTATGAATACGAGGTGAATCTACAGACCACAGTTTATTTTGACTTCTCAGGACCTGACCCAACCAACAGCCTTACTGGTGGTATTTTGGAGCTCCTAAGAGGAGTTCCCTGAGGATAACAGCAGCATTAACTCACTTATGTCTTCTGCATAACAACATCCTACCTTGTGTTTACTTTACCATTTACAAAAAGCTACCAAGGATAGCATTTGAAGTTCATGAAGATTTTATCTTCCTTAATATGTTTTATTTTCTAGAAAAATTGCATAAAGAGCCTTGATTTCTATTGTAAGTCATATGAATTATGACTATCAATTTGGAAAATGTTTATTCCTGGTCTTAGAAAAAGGCAAATGGTAGTTATTAATATAGAGAAATGCATTCACCTTCAACTTATTCCATTTAATATAACAGACACCTAGGCTATAATGGAAAGACTAAGTCTGGAGTTACACAGACCTGTGTTTAATTACTAGTTCCAAAAATTAGTAGCTGAATGACCTTTGGGGCAGTTATATAGCTCTTTGAGGACAATCCTATCTACTCAGCAGAAATATTGAGCAAGTGACAGAATATACAAAACACACCCAGCAGTCTCTGGCATTTGCAGGTCCTCCATTGACTGCTACTATCTTTGTACAATAGACTATTTCATCATAATTACTGTTGACCAAGGACCTAATTATTTACACCATGCAATCATAGTAGGTGATGAGAACTGAGCTATTTTCTTTTCTCTGTAGGCAAAATTTACTTCCTAATCTTTTCTATTTTTTTATTTTTTGCAATTATGCTACTAGAAACCAGCATCTTTCATGAGTTTTCCTAACTTCCACGCAGACCTTCCAAAGCTTGTCTATCCTTCTGAGGCCAGATCAAGTTTCCCCATCTTCATGAGCAAAGCCTCTCCTGTAGCCTGGGCCACAGAAATCTCTCCTTCTACCAATTCCTTCTACAAACATTATTGCACTGTGTATTTTTTAAAAAAAGATTTTATTTATTAATCTTAGGGAGAGGGGAAGGGAGAGAGGCAGAGAGGGAGAGAGACATCAATGTATGGGTGCCTTTTACCTGCCTCCAGCTATGGACCTGGCTGGAGACCTGGCTTGCAACCTGGTTATGTGCCCTGACTGGGAATCGAACCAGCAACCTTTGGGTTCACAGGCAGATGCCTTATCCACTGTGCCACCAGCCAGAGCCTTGTATTTATTTATTTTTTTAAATCTTTTTCTCCCCTTTGGACTATATACTCCTTAATAGAGGGGCCTGAAAACTAAGCATATTTTTCATACTCTAAAATGACTTGTAAGTAACATTACTAGAATGTTAGTGAAATTTTCATAAGGTGATTGAGAAGAACCTGGTATAGGACCTGCACATAAGTAATATTTGATAATAAATATTTTGTTTATTCATCTCTTTAATATTTATATTCCTCCTATACACCTCCATAGCTGGAGGCAGGTGAAAAGCAATCAAACATTGATGTCTCTCTCCCTCTATCTCTTCCTCTTTCTCTAAGATAATAAATTAAAAAATCTTTAAAAAAATTTTAAAAACAAAACAACAACAACAACAAAAAAACCCTTTAACAATCAAATTAAGAAATGGGCAAAGGACCTGAATAGATACTTCTAAGAGGACATAAAGATAGCCAATAGATACATGAAAATATGTTCATCAAGAATCACCAGACAAATTAAAACCACAATCAGGTATTACTTCATACCTGTCAGAAAGGCTATCATCAATAAATCAACAAATAACAAGTGCTGGTGAGGATGTGGATAAAAGGGAACCCTAGTGCACTTGCCCTGTTGGTGGGAATGCAGATTACTGCAGCCACTGTGGAAAGCAGTACAAAGTTATCTCAAAAAATTTACAATGGAACTGCTTTATGATCCAGCAATTGCACTTCTGGGAATATAGTTGAGGAAACCCATAGCACTAATTTGAAAGAATATATGCACCCCTATGTTCACTGCAGTGTTATTTATAATATCCAAGATTTGGAAGCAGCCCAAGAGCCCATAAGGAGAGGAGTAGATAAAGAAGCGGTGGAACATTTACACAAAGGTCTACTACTCAGCCATAAAAAGGAAGGAAATCTTACCTTCTGTGATAGCATGACAGACCTGGAGAATATTAAGCCAAGTGAAATAAACCAGTTGGAGGAAGACATATACCACATGATTTTACTTATATCTGGAATCTAATGAACAAAATAAACTAACAAACAAAGTGGAGACAGACTCATGGATACAGAGAACAGAATGACAGCTTGTCAGAGGGAAGGGGGTTAGGGGCTGGGTGAGAAGGGTAAAGAGATTAAGCAAAGAAAATAAGAAAGGCACAAACAACAGTACAGTGATAGAGAAAAGAGGTTGAGAGGGGAGGGAAAAGAGGAAAAAGGGGGGATATATGGTGATGGAAGGAGATTTCATTCGAGGTAAATATACATTCAATATATAGCTAATGTATCCTAGAATTGTGCACCTGAAATCTATATAATCTTATTAACAATGTCACCCTAATAAATTCCATTAAAAAAAAAGTATGTAATCTTTGTGCAATGAGTTTTTATCAGCTAACATTTGCATTCTGCATTATTCTGAACCAATCAACAACACTGCCTGTTGATTTATTGTGACTTATGACAGTCTAATGGAATAAGCTATCATCTTAAATACTATGAAATGGCAATCAACCCAACCTTTAATTTACTTAATCATTCTGGCAGTTGATGATTCCTTGCCAGCCTTTCACTCAGTAGACCTTACCTCAGCATTTAGGTTATCTGCAAGGCTTTCCAGAAACTGACTCTCAATTGGGTTTTGTTGAGTGAGCAAAGAAAGGTAATGGCTGAGTTTGTCATGCGTTGTTATGATGATTCCTTCCCCAAATCTGTCAAATTGTGGTCTTCCGGCTCGACCGAATATCTGCATGACATCTAATATTCCAAGGTCAACAAAGGAGCCTCTCTTTGCATCATATATTTGTGTTCCCTGGATGAGGAAAAGCCAATAAAAATTAACATAAACACACATAAATATAATCCTGATGAGCTGAATACTGAAATTAGGCAAATATGGCAAGATGTCAAACGTGTACATTAACTAATCCTTTCATCATCTGTGATAGAGTTAAATTTTCACAATATAAACTAGATTCTTTTAGAGAAAATACTGTCCTTGTATAAATATCATTCAAAGTCAGTGAAACAGTCATATCACAATATGTTTTCTAAATAAATTAATCCACAGGTTTGTTTTAAGACACCACAAATCCATGTGCAAAGGAAGAAGGAAGCCCGCCCTTACCTTAATGACGACTGCATGGGCAGGAAGATTAACGCCCCAGGCTAATGTTGCTGTACAGACCAGGACTTTGATATGCCCATTAGAAAACAAGTTTTCAACCAAATTTCTGTCCTGTCGAAGCATTCCTGCATGATGAATGCTAAAACCATCTGGGAATAATTCTCGTACTTGCCTATTTCTTGACTTTTGCACCTACAGTGGATAGGAACAAAACACAAAAGTTTTTAGCTTTTAAAAGGGATTGTTATTTAGCCTTTTGTTGAATGAGTTTATCAAAGAGCATAAAATTATTTTTAAGCATCTTTAAAAAAAGATTTTATTATTTTTAGAGAGAAGGAAAGGCGAGGAGAAAGAGAGAAACGTTGATCGGTTGCCTCTTGCAGGCACCCCAGCCAGGAATCAATAGGTCTGCAACCCAGGCATGTGCCCTGACTGGGAATTGAACCAGTGACCTATTGCTGCTTAGCGGGACAGTGCCCAACCAACTGAACCACACCAGTCAGGGCATTTTTAAGCATCTTAAGGTCTTACTAAGTATTAGTATATAATGGTTTATATGAAGCTATTACAATGAATACTTTACCTGTTTAAAAAATATGTAACCCCAAACATGGTATGAAATCCGAAGGGAAAGAAGTCAAAAGCCAAGTGTCTTTTCATGTAGGTGTCCTGTTCTTATAATCAATTAGTAGTACTTGTTTCTTATCCTTCCAAACACATTCTATTAAAATATGTGTGAATCTCACTGGCTTCCACCTCATTCCCTGTAAAGACCAGAGTCCTTACAATGCAAGGCCCTACAGAAATCATTCCTATCCACTAACCTCACTTAGCCAGCCACAAGGGCCGACTTTTTCTCTATGTGCTCTTTCTGACAAATCTACTCACCTCAGTGACACTGTTCCCACCCATGCCTTGGAAGCCTTTCTCTCTCTTCCTGAGTTGCCCAATGGTTCCACATAGCATATACTCTTCATCACAGCAACGGGCAATAGGCCTCCTGTGTGCACTTGCACTCATGTTTTTAGTGATCTCTGATGGGAGGGCACTGACACCTGCCTTAGCTCAACTTTATAGCTGCCTGAATATACTAACTTCACTTCTGGCGTTGGCTCTTTGACCTGGTCTGAGGTCAGTTGTGGGATTCGGCCCACTGACCTGTAGTCTGTATACAGGCTAAGGTTTTACAAAATCCAATGAGGACTCACTATACAACGGGAGAAAAATTTTCTGCAAAATTGAAGACTTTAGATGAACATGTTTATACAGTCAAAGCTTCTGTTTGGGCATCACATTCTGTGTTTATTTACTATTACTCTGAAATTTTCATTACAAACATTTCAATAGCTTCTTTTGAAAAGGTTTTCCGTGGTTTTTATGTAAGGACCACTACGCTGGCAGAGTGGGGTTTCAGACATCTGGGGTTCTAGTGCACTCTGTCACACTGATTATCTCTAAGGTGACTTAAAATTTTAAATTTCTATGTTAATCATAAATTTCTATGTTAGGTTTCTACGTTAACTAAGAAAATAATATAAGAAATAGCATTCCATGAAATCTGCTTCAAACATATAATGGATGGTAATATATGAACAAATCCCACCATCTAGTGGCCAGCCAGGTAAATAACATACATTTTGAGAAGGAGACTCAAACATAATACAAGTATACAAAAAGACTATCTTCTTCAAGTTTCAAGGGGAGTATATTCTTATTTCATTTTTGTGCAGAGTGGTCAGCCTCTTAGCATGTTACATGTACACTTTGTGATGAACTATATTTGGACTATATTGCCACAACTTTTCTCTTTTCAGACATGAGTTGTCATTGTCAATCTCATGAATATGGGATGACTTGGGATTGCATCTGCCGTGGAGTATTTGCTAAAATACAGCAGACTTTTTTCATGTCCAAGTGTAGGAAAAGAAGAAACATTCCACCTACTCACTTCTCTAATACTCGTAAATGAACATTCAGCGCCAACAGAGGAAACAGAAAAAGTACTTCTGGAAGGAGACATATAATATAAATAATGCTGAGAAGTTGTTTCAGATGAATCTGCCGCCTCTTTAGACCCTCACACCGGACTATCCTGACACACATGTTGTAAATGCAGATTCTGCAAACTCTAGCAGAAGTAGGTCATGGGTGGTGACACCAATGACCTGGTAAGAATTTAAATGCAGAAAATATATAACTGTGGTGAAGAATAATCTTAATAAGGTAGCAGGCAGATCATGGAGGGATGTCATGGCACCTGACCAGGTAGGTTCAACAAGCTTGGTTTCTGTGAGGAATAAGGAACCAAAGGTCACTTCTCTTCTTAACTGTTCTTGCTAAGATTCTGTGCACTGCTTTTAGTGGTTCAGTAGAGACCTGAAGTGACAACAATCTTGAGACTTAAGAATATTCATTCTTATCTGTCTCTGAATTTGAATCTGTCCTAGCTCTCAGTACAAATAAACTAGAAATCCTGGGAATGAGACCCTGGGATGTATACTTTTTGAAATCTTATTTAAAAGAATTATCATATAGTAAACTTATTTTTTCATTTTTGGAATAGTTATATAAATTGTAACATAGGTTCGACCACTACATATGTGTAACCACTACCATAATCAGGATACAAAACAGTTCCTTCAGCCCAATGCACTCCCTTGTTATTCCTTTATAGTTAAATCCTACCCACCTATAATCCCTAGTAAGCACTGATCTGTTCTCTAGATCTATAGTTTCTCACTAAAGGATGCTACATATTCAATAAATTGAATTAAACAGTATATAAATGTTTGGGACTAGTTTCTTTTACCCAGTTTGATGCCTATTAGACTCATTCAAGTTGTAGTATCAGCAGTTCATTCCTTTTTACTGCTGACTAGTGTTTCACAGTATGAATGAATACATCAGTTTGTTTATCCATTAGTGATGTTTTAGTTGTTTCTAGTATGGGCAAATTATGAAGAGAGCCTCTATGAACATTCATGTAGTTTTTTTTTTTAACGTATGTGCATACATTTTAATTTCTCTTAAGTAGGTACCAGAAGTGGGATTGCTGGATCATATGGTAAACGCATGTGTAACTTAAAAAAAGGTTCACTATAAGAAATCAAAGAGGTCATTTAAATAAGAAACACTTAACAAGTACTTGATCCTTGGAATACAAACAAATTCAGGACAAAAGCTGGGCTTTCAATAATCTTCAGACTGGAGGTAATACAGACCCATACTCAAATAATTTCCATAAAATATGATGTGTTTATAAGAGAAGCATGTGGGCGTACTTGCGTTGGTACTGCTAACACTTTGTATCGTATCTTCTGCATAGTTAGTACTTACTACCCATTTCTTGAATGAATCAATCAGTGATTTGCTAGTCTTATCAGAGAAGTCTTTACAGGAAGTGTAAAATTCGAGCATTGAAAGATAAGTGATATACTACTAAAGACAGACATTAAGATAAACAAACTTAGAGCCTAGAACTAATGAAAAAGAGCTGCTTAAAAGTTTTAATTGGCTTCCTTTTCATGGATGCTTGGGGCTGTATAAAACCTGACTCCAATTCTCCCCAGCTTTACTTTCTTGCATTAACCCCATACTACCTGGACATATACTCTCCAGAACTCTGTACTCCTTTTCATTAGCTCCAGGCTCTAAGCTTGTTTATCCTACTGTCTGCCTTTCCCTATTTAGTAGTATATTACTTGTCCCACTTGCTCACATTTCACACTTTTCCGTGGACTTCCCTGGTAAGACTAGCAGATCACTGATTGATTCATTCAAGAAATGTGTAGTAAGCACTAGTTACGCAGAAGATACTGACCAGAGACAGGGGAGGAAGAGAGTGGGGAGAGAAGGGGTGGGGTTTAGATGAGGAGCTAATGTGAAAGATCCATGGACAAGATAAGGAGGTGGGGATTGACTGTGGGAGAGGGGAAGGGAGACAGGGGAGAGTAATAGGGGAAAAATGAAACACTTGTAATACAACAATTAAACAAACAAACAAACAAACAAACAACCCAGAGGCCAGCCATTGCCAGTGTGGCTCAGTTGGTTGGAGTGTTGCCTGGTAATGGAAAGGATATGGGTTCAATTCCTAGTCAGGGCACATACCTGTGGTTTGGGTGTATATGATCCTGGCATGTTTCTCACATCAGCGTTTCCCTCTTTCCCTTCCTGTCTCTCTAAAACCAATGAGGAAATGTCCTTGGGTGAGGATAAAAACCCAAAAACCACCACCAAAAAATTACCAGAGGCTGGATGAGCAGCTACAGGGCTACTCTCACAATCCAGGTGAGAAGGTGGAGACAGGAAAGAGAACTATCACATAAAGTAGGTTATAAACATGATTTGGTAAAAATTCCAATTCTCACTAAGTTAATCTTTAAAATCTATTCACTTAACCAAAAGATGAGCATTATTTCTTGGAGGTGATGTTTAAGTTCATCTTGAAAAGTAAACTTACATGTTTTTCCAGCAAGAATTCAAAATTGAAAAATAATCAGGATGCTTATCCCAACCACATTTAAAAAATATTATAAAAATATCATAAAAACAGAATATGAAAAAGTTTTATACCAGAAAAGCAGCAGTAGGACTAATGAACTAGGAGGGAGTCCAGAAATTGACTCAGGTAAATACAAGAATTTTGTATATTTAACTTAAAAATCAATTGAAAAAACAGGAAATCTTCAGAAATAGATAACGTGTCCATCACTATATGAAATAATTTTTGGACAGATTAAGATCAACAGTATAAATTAAATTAAATGACAAAAGGGTTGGAGAAAATCATGGATGAAGTAGGATGGCTTTTATAAGCAAAACAAAGACCAGACTATAAGTTGATAAAAATTTTAGGATGTAATACAACAATAAAATTTAAAAAAAAAATTGAGCAATGGTAAAAATATATATAAGCAAATAAAAATAAAAAAAAAAAAGGTTAACAAGAAAAACCATCTGTAACTCGTGACAGTGCATGCAATTTAAAACACAATGGGCCCAATGAACATATAACTTGTTGAAAAAGAAATTCAAATGGCCAATATGCTCAGTTTCACTTATAAAGAAATGTCAGTTAAAAAAATAATGAAGTACCACTTTTTTGTTTTTGCCTATTAATCTGTCATAAACTTAAAAACACTGCCCAGTGCTAACAAAGTTATATAAGCAAAGAAACTTCCTTGAAGTTATAGTTTGAGGAAGTGTCAATTGGAACAATCTCCCTAGTGGATGGTAAATAAGGGAACATTCACCGCAAATTTAAATGCATGCACCATGTTTTGTCAATGGACATCCTTGCAACTGTCAAAGAGTATGAGCAAGAAATTTTTAACAAAGATTTTATTGATTAGTCTTGGAGAGAAGGGCAGGGAGGGAGGAAGAAAGGGAGAGAAGCATCAATGGTTGCTTTTCACCTGCTTCCAGCTACGGACCTGGCTGGGGACCTGGCTTGCAACTTGGTTATGTGCCCTGACTGGGAATTCAACCAGCTACCTTTGGGTTCACAGGCCAGCAATATTCCCCTGGGCCAGGGCTTGAGCAAGAAATTTTTACTGCAGCACTTTTAGCAATAAAAAAGAAATGAAAACCACAAAGTATTCATCAAGAAGGGACAAGGCAAATGATAATGTCCACATTGTAGCATCCAATTTAGTTGTTAAAAGAAGTTGTTTTTAGGATGTATCTTTCTGTGTTGATCTGGAAAGATCTCCCTGACATCAAGTGAAAAGAGCAACATAAATGTGTATCTAACACTAGCCAACTTGTTCACACAAAAACTCACATGCAAATATGTTCAATGGCAGTTGTACACAATCACTCCCTGGAAAAAATTAAAAACAAGAGGCTTTTTAAGAGGAGGTTTACTTGAAGAAATGGTGAAGGGGCGGTTATGACCATGATTTATGGAGTTAAATTTATTACAAGATACCTGCTGCTTTCTCAAGTATCCAAATAATCAGTTTTCTACTTTGTTTCCCAGGGCAAGTTCTACCTGGAATGCAAGTTTTCCTATCCTCTGAATAGCTGCAGAGATATAATTCGTCTTGTTCACATTCAGTGAATAGGGTATTGGAATCTCTAAGGAAGCCATTCAAGATCCAATACTATACTCACTGGATAAGTGTTTCTAGACCTGGAAATTCAGCACAAAAGAATATCAGTTGTGCGAAGTAAAGGGAGTCGGGTACATGTAGTTTAAGAATTGTCTGGTTTTATATTTCCAATTTTCACAAGTGAACTTCCCATAAAGGCTTCAGTATTCAGTCAAATTAGAATGGAATGGACAACTGCTAAAATAATCCATTAGCATACAGTGGGTACTACATTCCATTTACCCGTGAAAGTATATGGGGCATCCTTCCATGATTTTACATATTTTTTCCTCCTCATGAAATAGAAAAATAAAGTCAATGAGTAAGATTAAAATATAACCACTTCCAAAAGTTGATTTCCAAACTAACACAAGATTTTAAAAATTTGACAGAAAAAGACGGTCAGCAAGCAACTGAGGATATTAAAGGAAAACAAACTTGTTTTATTCAACATGAGACCAAAACATATACTAGATATTCAGCTGAGACACAGACCGTGAATAAAAGAGTATGGCGAAATTGCATAAATGATTTATAGTGACGTTTGTAAGCCTTCCGAGGTAATTTATCTTGATAAGGTATGCCTCACTGTGGATAATTTCAAATCCATTTGGAAAAAAAATTAACTAGGAGGACGCAAATATTTTCTCCCAAATGATACCATTCTTTCCCACAATTATTACTCAGCATGCTTTATCAATGTTAGAATTAGCATTAAAAAGCCCTCATCTTTGTTATGTTTTTATCATTCAATGTTTGTAATGTTAATCAGCATAAGACAGTGGACCTGCTTACATGTTAAGAGTATAAACCAATACCTGGACATAGAAGTTTAGCAATCTAAGAAATATAATATGCATTCTTTCCCCACTCCTTCTCTCTCTCTATTTTAAAGGTTTATTCCACTTTAAACTGTGTTCACTGAGACACCTAAAATTGGTCCTCTGGCATTTACACCAAGGGAGCCATGACCTGCAATGGTCTGTCCTCTATGAGGCAGCCAGGAACCCTATCCCTCCCTGTTCTCAGCATTAGGTTCATTAGTCATCTGTTAACTAGATGGACTAAACTGAAGCTGGCTGTGACCAGAATTTTTGACAATCATGTTAAAAATTTTAGGGTTTTCATTTCAGGGATTCTGATTAGATATCTGAAATGGAAACAGGTAATGATCTACTGCACTATTGTCTCCATAAAACGTTTTTTCCCCCTGCTCTTGACTCAATTCTTTATCCTGTGTACTATTTTTCCACTGAGCGATATGAAATTCTCTACTGTGCCCTTTGGAACCACCAATCAGGGATCAGCAAACTGTCCATCTCTTTTCCCATCTTGCCTTAACTGAAACCTGACTCACCTCCATGGACTCTGCTTCATTCCCATGCATCTCTCTCAAGAGATGGGAGATGATGTCTCTCTTCTCCATCACCATTTCCAAACCAGGATGTATCAATTCTTGTAAAAGCCTCTGCTCCTTTAAGGATAAGTATATCCGGTTCTTACATCTGACTCTGTCACCCAAACTTACCCAATGAAGACTTGGTACCTACGGTTCCTTGTCTTTTCTCCATTCCTATCATCATCCTAGGTGACAGTATTTTCCATGTGGACATCAAACCCCTCACCCTTCAGTGCCCATGGCCTCTGTCCCACCTCAGCCAGACACATGATTATATTCTAGACTTGTCATCAACCCGCAACAATACAACTTTTAAAATCACTAGTACAAATATCTCAATTTTTGACCTGAGTTTCCTATAATTCAAGCTTGCCCAAATAATTTTTCTAAGCTCATTCTTTATCTTTGATGACAATTCCAATCAAAATTTTTCTACTTTCATTCTATTCATTAGCATGTCCCTGCACCCCCAGTGCATGTCCCAATCCTTATTCTGGTTCTTTACCTAGAACTAGATAGCAGAATCTTTTTGTTATAACAGACTGGCAAAATGCCAAACTTTTGCCAATGACCCAAGGTAGCTAGTAGCTAAGCAAAATTACATACAAGGATGACTTGAGAACATTTTAAATCCATGATCACAATTGCCATAAGCCCTTAACAATGGGCAGCAATTCTGCAATGTCTTATAGTCAGTCTGTTCTTGTGTGCCTCAAAATGTCTACATTAGACACTTATTTTCTCTCCACTAGCTCCTGATTACCTTATTACCATAAACTCTCAGGAAATGACCTTAACACCTATTTCATGAAGAAAATATATTACATCAAGAAAACTTCCTCATCTTCTTGCCATACACCTAAAACCTACTTGATTCAGAACCTATTTTTTTAACTTTCCCCATTCCATTATAATAGAAGTATCCTAACTCCTAGCTAAAGAAAATTTCTCTACTTGTTCTTTGGAACCTATGCCACTTGAATTCTCAGGAGTATTACATTATCTATGGTTCTGTTTCTTTCCTATAAGAATAATCAACCAATTTCAATCCTCTCACTTTCTCTTAAATAGTTCCCAGATAATATAAATATATCACTTGTACCTTGAAAAGAAAATAGTATGTCTACTTTTCTAGGTTCTATTTTGTGTTTTCTAGATACCATCCATTTTCCTTTTGTATATAAACTAACTTCTCAATATTGATATCCACACTTGAATTTTGTATAGCTTCACTCTTTAACAAACTTCATCTGTTTTGCTCTTCACTATATGAGTGACAAAGGCTCTACATAAGGTCACTAATATCCATGTTGCTAAGTACACTGAATGTTTTGTAACTCTCATATCACTTGACCACTCACAGCAGCACTACATCTAGATGATCAATTTCTTCTGTTTGAATCACTCTTTTACATTGCCTCCATGACATTATCTTATACTTTCACGGGTTTACTCCAGTGCCTCGAAGGCTCCTTTGTTGGCTCATTCTCCTTTGTGACCAGTAAATACTAGATTTCCTCATGACCCAGTCCTAGGCACTTTTACCCCTCACATCCACTCCTGTGGTTCCCCCACTCCAACAAAGACTGTTTCCGATGTTAACCTAGATGCTTACTCTACATCTATAAATATTCTAGGTATCTCAAAGTCAGCATGTCCTTCTAGGTATCTCAAAGTCAGCAATTAAATCTCTCTAGTATTCTTTTTCTTCATAAATGACCCAATTATTCACTCAACATTGTAAGCCAGGCATCTTTTAGAAGGCAGAAACTTGTAGGTAGATCTTTCCATATCCCATTAATCACTAAGTCCTAGCAATTCAGTTTTCCAAATACTCCCCAATGAGTCAACATCTCTAATTGGTGTTCCTATTCTCACTTCCCCTGCCTATGTGTAATCATCATCTTCTTCTTCTTTTTTTAAAAATTTTATTGTTGTTGTATTATATCCATCCCCTTTTTGCTCACCTCCGTCCCCTGTAATCATCTTCTTTTTTACAAACATAATTCTTTTTTTCAAAAATATTTATTCTCTTACAATTGTTAACTTTTAAAAAAAGAGTTAGGGGAAGGGAGGGAGGAAGAAAGGGAGGGAAGAAGAAAGGGAGAGAAACAATAATGTATGATTGCCTTTCACCTGCCTCCAGCTATGGACCTGGCTAGAAACCTGGTTTACAACCTGGATATGTGCCTTGACTGGGAACTGAACCAGTGACACTTGGGTTCCGGGGCTGGTGATCAACCCACTGAGACACACCAGCCAGGGCTATAAACACAATTCTGATCATTCCATTCCCTTCCTCAAGTTCCTCTAATTAAAACCCATTGCTTTAAAGATAAAAGACCAAATCTGTAACATGATATATACAAGGCCTTCACAATTTGGTCCTTGCTAGGAACCTGCCACCTGCCACCTGCCACTCCCTATCATTCTGTTTTAGTAATTCTGATTTTACCCACTCTCTTCAATGTGCTAATTTCTTTTGTCTAAATTTTCCTAGAACACTCTGCTGCTGCACTTTTGCTTTGTAAATTCCTAACCTCCGTATCTCAGCTTAAATGTTATTTTAAGTTAGCTAAGCCTTACTATCAATCTAGGTAAGATTCCCCAATTTTAGTTTCTCCTAGCACTTTGTCCCTCCTTATAATTTATTAAAAATTCAATTAAAATAAATTATTTAATTAGGTGATTAATCTTTCTGTCCTGACAAAGCATAAGCTTCATAAGGGTAAAGGGAGAGCTACTTTTTCTTCCTAAATATATTTCCATGCCCAATTAAAACAAAGAATGTTAATCAGCACAACTCCCACTCCCTCCTTTGAGTTCTTCCTGTATTGTATGAGCCAGAGAGTAAAGCCTATGTTTCTTAGATCTCTTGTAGTCAGGGTACTGTATGCAAAATCCCAATCTTTTAATTAGATGCACTCAGGCAAGAACTAGACAAGTAAAGAAGAAACCATATTCCTATTGTCTTTTGCTGGCAAGAAAGATTTTGGAGAAATTAGGGCTGAAAATTATAATGGATCTACTGTACACTCAAGGTTTGGTTTTCCAGTGCGTTCATGAATGTTGAAAGGCATCTGTAGGAGTGGCTGCGCATCTCCAGCACCCATTTGTGATAAAAAACACTCAGCAAAGTGGGAATGGAGGAAGCATACCTCAATGTAATAAAGGCTTTTACAAGAAACCTACAGCTAATCTCATACTAAAGGGCAAAACTAGTAAGTGTTTGTTTCCCTTAAGATAAGGAACAAGACAAAGATTCCCACTTTCACCACTCCAATTTAACATAGTGCTGCAAGTTCTAGTCACAGAAATTAGACAGGAAAAGGAAATAAAAGGCATCCAAGTTGGAAAGGAGGAAGTAAAAGTGTCATCATTTGCAGAGGACATGATAGCTTACATAGAAAATCCTATTGTCTCCACCAAAAATACTACTCAACCTAATAACTAAATTTGGCAAAATTATGGAATACAAAGTCAATATTCAGAAGTCGAAGGCATTCTTGTATACCAACAATGAAGTTTCAGAAACTCTTGCTATAGGAGTAAGAAAAATAAAGTACCCAGGAATAAATGTAAGGAAGCGTGTAAAAGACCTGTATGTACTTGGGAAAGAAACAGGGAAGATCTAAATAAATGGAAGCATATACCATGTTCATGGATTGTAAGAATTAATATCATTAAAATGTGCATACTACCCAAAGCCTTCTATAGATTCAATGCAGCCCCTATTAAAACACTAATGTTGTATTTTACCACCATGATGGCTGGTTCTTAATTCAACAGTTCCAGTGAGTGGCTTCTACTCTTCCCATCTTACCAACATTCCAGCAAGTACTTCATTTCTCTTACATAATTCTTTTCTATTCAAGTTGTACTTGGAGTGATTTGTTTCCTTTACTGAATCCTGACTGATAGAGTAGTTCTTCCTTAATCCACTTTAATCAGGCTGGCAGCAGAATTTACTTATCTTGATACTTACTGATCTACTACAGCAACTGTTATGTAGCTTACGTTCAGTAATTCACTGAGTGACCACCAATAAAAACAGTGTGAGGCCCATGTGTATACAATCAATTCACAATGACTAGCTTAACTGCCACAACTGATTTCCATGTTGTTTTGGTAGTCTCAGTTATTCATTTTAACTTGGGAGAAAGAAAAATACCATATCTTCAGTTCCGCTTTATACCATCCCTTCAAAAGATGGTCTTGGTTCTCACAAGGGCTACCCTGATATTACTACTGGCCAATTTAGAAACAAGTCAGAATTCCAGAGAGAGTATTCTAATTAGCAATACTCTCTAAAATTGCATTCTTTATGTCCATGTTTTTTCACTACTACAGTATTTTATAACAACAGAAGGTAGCTGAAAATACCACATGCTAACACAAATAAATAAATGCTGAAATACAATAAGAAATAACCACCTTGTGAAGTGTGATTTGGAGCTTTAAATTTTATCAATATAAATCCCTGCATCACTTATGTTTAATGACTTTACTTATATAGTCTATTATATTTTTAAAGTGACTCTCCTACTAAAGTATTTTCAAATGGGAGAGCAACAATATTCTAATTAATATACTTTTCCAAACCAGTATGGTTCCTTAACAAGATATATAAATTTGTTGTAAAAAAATTTTATTCTATACCTCTAAAAATACATCTTATAGCACAGGAATAAAAATAACTGCAATCAAAATATACTTAAATGTAACAGAAAAAGAAGTAAAAATAACATTTTAAAGCCACTTTCTATGCCCCTTAAAAAGTCTCAATAAGAAAGCTCCTTTACATGGGTATTGGTACTTATTTTGGGAAATCACACCTAAAGCACAAGCAATGAAATAAAAAATAAACAAGTGGGGCCTACTTCAAACTACAAAACCACTGCAAAGCAAAAGAAAACATCAACAAAGTGAACTGACAAGCTACAGAATGGGAAAAAATATATTTGCAAAATTTGGTAAGTGGCTGATATCCAAAATATATATGTAAAACAAACAAAAAATCACAACAAAAAACTCAATACAACTAACGCAAAAGCAAAAATAAACAAACAAAAAAACCAATAAACAACAACAAAATAAAACCTAATCCAATTAAGCCCTGGCTGGTTACTCAGTGGATAGGCACCGGCCTGTGAACCAAAACGTTGCTGGCTCAACTCCCAGCCAGGGCACATAACCAGGTTGCAAGCCAGGTCTCCAGCCAGGTCTTTAGCTGGTGGCAGGTGAAAGACAATCATACATTGATGTTTCTCTCACTCTCTGCCTCCTTCCCTTGCCCTCTCCCTAAAAATAATAAATTAAAAATCTTAAAAAAGAAATAGGCAAAGAACATGAATAGATACTTTTCCAAAGAAGGTATCAACAGGTATAGGAAAAGATGCTCAACATCACTAGTCACTAGGAAAATGCAAAGTAAAAGCACAATGAGATCTAATCTCATGCCTGTTAGAATGGCAGCCATCAAAAAGACAACAAATGCTGGTGTGGAAGCAGAGAAAAGAAAACTAATGTGCATCATGATGGGATAATAAACTGCTGCAGTCACTATGGAAAGCAGTATAGAAGTTCATAAAAAAATTAAAAGAGCACCATATGACCCAAAAATTTCACTTCTGGAAATATATTCAAAGAAAAACCATAACCATTAACTAGAAAGACACCTGCACCCCTATGTTCACAGTAGCATTATTTATAATATCCAAGACATAGAAACAATCTAAGTGTCCATCAATGGATGAGTGGATAAAGATGTGGACTATTATTTGGCCATACAAATTGAGAAAATTCTCCTATTTTTGACAAATAGATGGACCTTGAAGGCATTACATTAAGTAAAATAAGTCAAGCAGAAAAAGACAAGTACACAACTTGTATATGATCACATTTACATGTAGAATCGTTTACAATACACTTGACCCTTGAACAACATGGGTTTGAACTCCATGGGTCCACTTATATGTGGATTCTTATCAATAAATATACAGTTGGCCCTTTGTATCCCCAGGTTTCGTATCTGAATTCAACCTGAAAACAGTATATTTGATCTGTGGTTGGGAGTCTGCAGATGCAGAAAGTAAGCTGTATGTATTGTTTTATACTACCTTACCTAAGGGACTTTAAGCATCCTTGGAGTTTGATATCTGCAGGGGTCCTGGACCCAATGCCCCAGGGATATCAAGGGACAAATGTGGTTAAGTTTTTGAGGAATCAAAAGTTATATGTGGATTTTTTATCACATTGGGGAGGGTCACCTCCCCCAACCTCCACATTGTTCAAGGGTGAACTGTAATATGTAAATCAAACCATCAGGCTGAACACCTTAAATATATACACTGTAGGTCAATTTTTTCTCAATTAAATTGGGGTTAAAAAGAGCCTTACCAAGTGAGCTATATGTTGGCCCATACTGAAATGAACACCTCAGCTGTGGGAATTTCCCCTGCTTGGAGGAAAACCAATCTTACTTTTCAATACTTAAATTCTGGTCATAAAATTTGGCTCTTCTAATAAACTTCAATAGCTGCCCACTGCACATAGAGTCCAAAATCTCAGGATGTAATTTAAGGTCTTTTACATTCTGACCAAAATCTACATTTCCAATGGAAATAGAACACTCTCATTCTCCAAATCCAGTGGTTCCTTTGCCCATGTTCTCTTCCTCCGTTCCTTGGAATATTAGTTACACCTATTGCTATATGTTGACATACAAAAGTAGTGGCGTGACTTACTTTTCTTTTTTGTTCCTACTTAACTGTTTGTTCTCTTCTACCATCACCTTTTGTCCTACTTACGTATGTATTTCTACATCCTCTGTGAGACTGGATGTGTCTTAAAAGCCGAGAGACTCTGCCTTGTTTGGCCGCTTATTTTCAGGGCCATGAAACATTTGATTAGTTGTTTTACAATTAACATGTTAATGTAGAATTGGATGTCTCACATACTCTAAAATAATTTTTCTTTTTTTTTAAAATATTTTATTTATTATTTTCAGAGAGAGGGGAAGGGAGTGAGGCAGAGAGGAAGAGAGACTCAATGTATGGTTGCCTTTCACCTGCCTCCAGCTAAGGACCTGACTGGAGACCTGGCTTACAACCTGGTTATGTGCCCTGGCTGGGGAATTGAACCAGCGACCTTTGGGTTCAGAGGCCAACGCCTTATCCACTGTGCCACCAGCTAGGGCTTAAAATAATTTTTGCTATAAGTTATATAATAGCCTGGCTGACATGACTCAGTGGACTGAGTGCTGACCTGCAAACCAAGGGGTCAATGGTCTGATTCCCAGGCAGGGCACATGCCAGATTCCTGGTTGGAAGGGAGAGGGGTGCGAGAGGCAACCACATATTGATTCCCTCTCTGTCTCCCTCCCTTCCCCTCTCTCTAAAAATAAATCAATAAAAATCTTATAAAAATGTTATATTTAATTGAAAGCCTATCCATAAAGTTGCCTTATTGCTGCATATGCACGATGTCTATATTTTTCATAATAAATAATGTGTTAGAATGGAACTCATGGTGTATATTAACTTTCCTTTTACTGTTTCCTTGAAAAAGAGTCCCAGGTTTAGGATTTTGAAATTAAAGAATGTGAGAAAATGGATTTTTAAAATATATACCAAAATGCTTTTTTAAAAGAACTGAACTGATCATTGCCACAGGAAATCCAAGCCAATACCAAATCCTCAAATCATCTTCAGAATTGGACATTATTTTAATGAAGAATGTTAATTATTATTTTAATTAAAAAAAAAGATTTCATTCATTATTTTTTAGCGAGAAGGGCAAAGAGGGAAGAAAGAAGAGAGAGAAATATCAATGTATGGTTGCCTTTCACCTGCCTCCAGCTATGGACCTGGCTGGAGACCTGGCTTGCAACCTGGTTATGTGCCCTGGCTGGGAATTGAACCAGGGACCTTTGGGTTCGCAGTCTGGTGCCTATCTCATTTTAGTTGATTTATTGGGTTTAAGAGTATAGTTCATTATTTATACAACTTTACCTACCAATTATTTTCTTCAACAGTTTGTTTACCAGCATTTATTCCTCTTTTTGCTCATGTAAATTGCATGTTTTGATTATTAAACAAGACACATGTAAAGATGTACATATTAACTAGTCTGTTGTATTGATTACTGATATTTCTTCCTATTTATTTGAAAATCAATACATTTTTTGTCCAAAAGCTGTAAATTTAACATGGTCACAGCTAACTTTTAAAGTTGTCCTTTCTCTTCCTTCAAAGCTCATATGTAACTATTTACAGAGTGTCTACTATGTGTCAGTAAGATCTGTTATCTCATTTATTACAAAATCTTAAGATACAGGCATCATTGCCAGTATGTGAGTAAATTATAACTTGAGAAAGTTAAAAGGCTATGCTAGAGCATCTGAATCAAGATCAACATGAAGGTTTGCCTGGATCCACAGCCTTTATTCTGAGAGGCTGCTTTGCTTTGAAGACAGAAAAGGAATGCTTCAAAAAAATCAAGTTAAAAACAAAGTTCTATTTTTAATTAATTTTATTTAATTTTCTTTTAAAAATAATATTGTACTCTTTACATTATTTCTGTGTGATTACAACAGACAGTAAAATTGCTGTATTATTCTCCAAAAGGAAAGGAGATTCACATGATGGAAGAAAAATAACCTCTCAGAAGATAACACTTTGCATATATTTAAAGTAAAAAAAAAAGAGAAAAGAGGCTATCAGACACCTGCTACAGTCTTTATTTAACAGGAACCTTGGATTTGAATAAGAAATTCTAATTTTATTTATCCATATTGATACTGTTAAGCTGCTAAGGCAGAAATAAAGATTGCTATCAATATTATCAGAAAACTTGTATCAAAGTCAGATTCTATTATTAGGCAAAGGTGAAAGCTCAGCTACGTAAACAAGGAGAAGGCTGGTAGATGTAGGTAATAAAAAGTCATATAAAGATACTTTAAGGTTGCTTTGAGGATACATATTATTACTGAATTTTTCCCAGTTTCCTCATTTAATTGATACTTCCATTAATTCCAATCATGAGGCTTATTGTATGATCGACCATTTCTAGCTAAAAGAAAAAACTTTTAATATTACTAACATTATGTACGAAATTAAGCCCTATTAGTGCTCTTAAATCTGGGAAATATAGGATAGTGGTGGGTGTGAAGAAGGGAACACTCATATCTGCACAAGAATATTAAAAATCTTTAAAAGATTTTGTACCTAAGGGTAAAACTGACTAGATCTTGATTGAAACAGAATCTTTAGAATATTCACTCAACTTGACATACTTACTTCTGTTGATGTAAGCTACTATTTTTCCTTAAGGTATGTTCTATTTCACAGAAAACTGGGGTTTCTTGGTAATATCTTGGTTAGGGAGAATAGAAAGTAACAAACAGTATGCAGGGTAAATTAGGAAAATTTACTCATATTGCTTGTTATCCTTTCACCATTTTATTTTATTTTTAAAAAGATTTTATTTATTATTATTTTTAGAGACAGGGGTAGGGAGGGAGGAAGAAAGGGAGAGAGATATCAATGTATGTTTGCCTTTCACCTGCCTCCAACTACAGCCCTGGCTTGCAACCTGATTATGTGCCCTGGCTGGGAATCAAACCAGCAACCTTTGGGTTCCCAGGCCGGCGCCTTATCCACTGTACCACGCGAGCCCTGGTTAAATAACTAAATTAAAATTTAATTATATATATATACACACACACACTAATTATAATTGTTCAGCCAATATCCAAAATAACTTCACATGTTACTCCATTTGTTTCTCATAGTAAACTACTAGAATATACATTATTCGTTCCACTATTACTCCATTGGCTAGATGAGAAGTTTCCAAAATATTTGGGTGTCTAAGGCCTCAGAGCTTCTGGAGGTAAAGTTATAACCAGGGCATTCTGTCAAGGTGCCCTCTTGATTACGGACTCATTCGAAACTTCCAGACACTCTACTTCTCTAGGTTAAGCTACTTTTAGGTACTTCATTTCTCTTTCCCCATTTTCTTGTTTTAGTGGACAATTTGAAAATATGTTAGGTTTTTCAGCTGGGGGTTACTGGTATCACATATGGGAATGATATATGGAGCCCTGAAGTATAATTTTTACTTACTAGTATGAAAAGACTCATGTGAACTCTGGATAAAGCACAGAAATAGCCTTTTTACGCACATCACACACACACACACACACACACACACAGAAAGAGAGGGAGAGAGAGGTATTTCCATTTCCTTACCTAATTCAGGTTTTATTTATTACTTATACAAATAAAGTTGTAGTGTGTTAAATAATACTATGAAAACATGCTTTGAAAAATCATATTTGGTAAGGCAGGACTTGAGATGGTTATATTAAACACATAGGGGTAAAGTATCACAGAGACACAGTAGGGATTCCATTATATTTCCATTAACAAGACCCATGAGGCTAAATTTCTATGTATGACCATTGCAAATTTACCTTCTAATTTTATTTTAATGTTTTGAGTACTTAATTTCCCATTTTTCAAAAACATGGAAAGAAATATCCCCTACCATCATGGTTAATAGCTTCCTTAGAATTGTTAGAATGTTAATACCATTCAAGTTCAAAAGCACTTTAAGGAATAGGAAGAAATCTACAACTAGAACTAAAATTATGAAATTCTGAAGCTTTGAGAAAACATTCAGAAAGATTACTTTATCTTTTATTATAAAACAATATCCACTGTGGAAGGGCCAGATTTTTGGAATCTCTCTTTAGGAGAAATGAGGAATATGGCAGTGTTTAAAAAATGTCATTCCATTTTTATTAAAAAAAATGACTCAGAGCTCTCCATTTTATTTAAAAAGAAATTACTCAAAACTCTTAATGCTTTGATGCACCCAGATTGGATTTTTACCCGTTTGCTTTTGATGCAAGAGGGTGTAGGGTGATAGCCGGAGACTGGACTTGGTGAACACACAATACAATGTACAGATGATGTATTGTAGAATTGTGTACCTGAGGTCTGTATAATGTTATTGTGATAACCAGTGTCATCACAATAAATTCATAAAAAGGAGGAAGAAAAAGAAAAAGACAGACAATGAAAAGGTAGACTTTGGAGTCAGACGCCCAGGTCACGACTGCACTAACTCACTACATGGCAATGCAGGACAATTACTCTCTGACCTAGGTTCAGTTTCTTTATCTGTAAAATGGGGATAAGAATCTTCAAAGAAACAACGGTGGTGCTGGTCATGAGAAAATTAAAGTGCAAACATCTCTTATAATGTTTGTCTCATAAGTACAAAAGCAAAAAGAAAAATTAATTTTAGGGTATCTACTATCAGCCAAATACTATATAAAAGGCTGGTAATATAATGGAGAACAGAACAATGACTCATAATTTTATTAATAAATATGGAATTTATTCTTGTTGAAAAAATTCAGTAATAACAGTCAAATCAGGATAAAAAAATAAAGTACAATAAAATACAAAAATTGTATAATAAAAATAACTACAGATTTTCAAATTACTCAACTATATTAAAACTTTCTATTTTCCCATATTTTTAAAGATATAATGACCTGTGAATCTGTGTTTGATGAAAGTGTCTTAATTACTTGGAAAAGTCTATATATATCATTTCTATATGCTTTAAAATATTTTATGTTATATTTGAATTACACATATGCCACATCAAAGGATAAAAATACAAACCTACATTAGGTTGTTGTGAGAACTGAGTGAGTTATGTAAATAATAAAAACAATCCTTGGCACTAGTGAACATTTGAGAAATAGTAAACATTATTATAACAATTAAATAATAAACGTGCTTTATTTAGAATAGCAATAGCCTCAGAATTGAGAGCTATGAAATAACCAGATATCCACAAGGTGGCGCTCTAGGCTCGGCTTTGGAACAATAGGCTGCATTTCCAATGAAATGAAATAAGACTTAAGAACGCCAACAGGACTTTTCAAAGACTCTCACAAATTTGTAATTAAGAAAAAACTGGAAGAATAAAGCGTTATATTACAGAAAATTTTATAATGTGAAGAAAATGAATAAATTCTATAGTTTTAAACTGAAAGAGAATCTGACGTTCACAACTGGCATCAGATTATCATACACAGAATTTAAAATATCATTAAAAGTGGTAAAATTTACAGTGCAATTGTAACAATTAAATAAATCTTGCTGACTGATAAGTGCGAAATTGCATAGAGCAATGTCTGGTATCTAGCAACTATTCAGAAAACATTAGTTAAATCGTATTGCATATAAAATACTGTGGAGTTACTATCATTTTATGTTCAGAGTATTCTATTTGAAAATTTATTTTCATAGCTATAAATGAGGGCAAAGCTTTTCTGCTTAGGGTCAGGGCATTTTAGGCTTGTGGACCACACACTCCTTATAGCAAGCATTCAGTTTTCCCTTGTAGTGCAAAAAAGTAGCTGTAGACAAAAGGGTCTGGCAGTTTTCTAATAGAACTTTAAATATAGGCCCTCGTACTGTAGTTTGCCTACTGTTGATCTAAATTACTATTTGATATAAGTAAATAAAACTGTCTATAAATGTTAGGATAGTCGAATTACCTACAGAAGTACTTCTCAAACTGTCATGTGCATAAAATCATCTGGGGGTTCTAATTAGGTAAAACTGGAGTGGGGCCTGTAGTTCTACATTTCTAATGAGGACTTTTCCTTTTTAGGTCCTTTGAACACATACTGAATAGCAATGCAGTTGTTCTTAAATTTTTTGTTCTCAAACTTTTACATGCTGTTTCTAAAAAAAAAAAGATGTTATTTATTTACTTTTAGAGACAGAGAGGAAGGGAGAAAGAAAGAAAGGGAAACGCCAATATGTGGTTACCTCTCATGCACCTGTCCCCTAACTGAGGAGCTGATCTGCAACCCAGGCATGTGTCCTGACTAGGAATTGAACCAGTGACCCTCTGGTTCACAGGCCAGTACTCAATCCATTGAACCATACCAGCCAGGGAAAACTTATACATTCTTAAAAGGTATGTCAGTCCATACTAACTCAATAAATTAAGTGAGAAATTAAAAATGTCAATTAGTTCTTTAAAAGAATAATGATAAATATATAGGCATCGATATTTTATAAGACTGCCCTTTATGTTTTAGTTATACTTTATTTTTTTTAATTTTCATTTTTTTAAAAGAACGGAGGGAGGCAGAGAGGGGGAGAGACATCAATGTATGATTGCCTTTCCCCTGCCTCCAGCTACAGACCTGGCTGGAGACCTGGCTTGCAACCTGGTTCTGTGCCCTGGCTGGGAACCAAACCAGTGATCTTTGGGTTCACAGGACGGTGCCTACCAATGAGCTACCAGCCAGGGCCTGTTTTAGCTATACTTTAAAGAGAAGTACTAAACACTACAATTATAACCTATCATTTAGAAAACAACACATGCATTGGGATCCCTAAGTCAAGAAAAAGAAGTCAAGGTTATAACATGATAAATCTGTAAAATTAATTTCTTGGAAATTTCAGACCATGGATCTTACATGCATAAAATGTCTGATGCATCTGGGAAATTATGTGCTTTATTTCTTATATCTTGTTGTCATTTGTCCCCTACCTGTTTTTCTGCATGTCCGTATTCAGATCCTTGTGCAGGTAAAAAGCAGGAAATCTGGCCACTATTTTTCGCTCTTTCTATTAGAGACATAGCTGTTCTTACAGTGGCATTTCGAGCATGTACAAACACCATCACCTAAAATAAAGGAAAGCCATTTATTTAATACTCAAATTCATTAAAAGATGGCTCATTAGTAGTCTGGAAATCACCATATAAAAACAAATACTAATTTTTCAAATAAAACCCCAGTTTATGAACTCTCCAACATCTCCTTATTTTAGAACAAAGTATGTATAGGACAAAGGTAAGATAAATAAAATTCAGTAACATGCATTTATTTATTATTATCTGATAAATTGGCAGACATTAGAAATGAAATTAGTGGATTATATATACACAATGTAGAGTTTAGTTTGTGCATTTTCTCTTTTGAAGACGTGATGCATTAGCACAATCGTCTATTTATGGGGTCAGCATGAAAAACATGAGCATTTTACTTTTCCACATTCAATGAAATTTGCAGTATCATAAATATGTTTAAAGAAGTTGAAAACTGTAAAGAACCCTCTTTCTTGTATAAAATCACATCTAACAACAACCATTTAAAATACATTTAGGGGACTGTTGCAGATAAAAATGCTTCTAGAGATGTATTTGGAATTTTTCATTGAGGTAGAACTTCCTATGGAATTATTTACAAAGTGACTGAAAATATGAATTAGGGGAAAGTCACATGTCTCTTTGTCAAAGAGAAGTGGACAAGAGTACTCTCAGGGACAGTCACCAGGTAGAATGTAAAAGATCAACTGAAGGGGATAAATAAAGGTGCAATTAGCATCCTGTATTTGCTGCCTATTAAGATCTGCCTTCTCTTGCTGTTTCTTCTTTGGCCTTCCATTCTGCCAGATTCAGCTGAATCTCAGCCTTCCCAAAGAGCCTTACTATGGAATTTTATTCTTTCATATGGGTTAGTAGTCCTTTTCAATTTTTTATTGTATAAGTAAAAGCATCTTTAGATACTTTGACATTTTTACCAAGCTGAAACATACAATCTAAGGATAGTCAGTGTGGGGTGCTTTGGATGACTTAAAGACCAATTCTAGCCATAGCTTCCAATGAGACTGACACCTTTAAATCTCTCTGGAGGGATCATGGCATTCCCTTATGGATCAGCAATGTGAAGTTCCTAAGTTTTGCTGCTTCTTCCCAGTATCTCCCCATATTCTGTTAATTATGTTTTCCTGGAAGCTAGAACGTTGGTGTTATTTGCAGGCTGCATATTTAGGAGGATGTGCAACTGATTGTTTCAGTAAAAAGG
The DNA here is from genome assembly GCA_004026585.1 of Noctilio leporinus. Taxonomy (NCBI): domain Eukaryota; kingdom Metazoa; phylum Chordata; class Mammalia; order Chiroptera; family Noctilionidae; genus Noctilio; species Noctilio leporinus. Next base: position 47,361 of record PVIW01000200.1, on the reverse strand, counting down.
AAGTTCATTTTGAGAACACAAAAGTTAAAAAGTGAAGGAGGTCTGGGGTTTGATCAGAAATGAGTCCAAGTGACACAGATATAGAACTCATGTTATTTATACATGTTATGTAATTAACCTGCAGTAATCTTAGGACATCTCTCTGGAAAAAGTACATCCATTGTTAATGAGAACAGTTTGCACAACATCGGTGTCACCTGTCAGGCAGGAGAGTGGGCTGGAATATGCATGTGTGAACAATGACTTCACTGTACTAGTCAGTGGGGGCAGTAGTGCCATGGAGTGAGCATGTGTACTGTGTGTCCATCACATTTGAAATGACTGAGCAAGTAAAGCAATGAATCTGCATTGAATTCTGCATTAAGCTTGAACATTCCTCCTTGGAAACTGTATGGATGATTGATTCAGAAGGCCACAGCTGTGGACAACTGTTGACTGACAGCTTTATCAGGACAATGTGCCCACCCATGCATCACATCTTGTGCAGTTCTTTGTAAAATAACAAATTACCCAGGTAACTCATCCCCACGACCCTAGATTTGGCGCCCTGTGACTTCTGGCTTTTCCCAAAACTAAAATCACCTTTGAAAGGGAAGAGATTTCAGACTCTGGATGAGATTCAGGAAAACACAGCAGGGTGGCTGAGGGCGACTGGAAAAACTGCATGAGATCCCAAGGTGCCTACTCTGAAAGGGACTGAGGTGTCATTTTCCTATTACAATGTATCCTGCATCTTCAACAAATGTCTCCATTTTTTCATATTAAACGGCCAGATACTTTTTGGATAGAACACGTAAGCTTAAAAACTTGTAAAAGAATGTATGTTCCACCTACGGAATCCCGATTTATATTCACAGTAGGGTAAAATCTCAAATAACAATCACTCGAGAAACTGAAATGCTTAATAACTAATATTCTTTTAGGATGTATTCATAATAAAGGAGAGCAGATAATCTGGAGAAGGCCAGAAGCTCTTCAATGAAAAATTCCCAGTGTTCACAAAACATAAAAGAGCATTTCAAGTAACCTAGAGAAATTTTACATACATTAATCACAGTCTTCAAGGATATAAAGCTAGAGGTTTCACACTTTGTCAGAGCTCTAAGTTATTTACTGATACTAATGTGTTTTGAAAAATATGATCATGAGAAAAGAATATTTCTAAAGAGTATACTCATAAAATTTATTTCAGAGTTTCACAGATACTGGAAAATTCTTGTTTTCCTTATTTTCAGCTAAAAAATTTGGATTTTTGATAGGCTTTCTAGCTTTCTAGGGGAGACATTTATCTCATAAGATGTCAAGAGGCTCATTTAATAGTGATATTTTCCTAATTACTGACAAAAATTGTTTAATACTAAGTGAGACAGAAAATTCTGTTAACCATAATGCCATGTTGATATTTCCCCAGTTCAAAATCTGTCAAATTCTACAATATTGTCTATTGCAAAAGGTAAGGATATTTCAACTGTGAATTCCTTCTAAGTGTAAGGCTGATTTTTCTCTCTTATACAAAAATAAATTTTATCCATGCAGCCTCACTAACCCTTAACATTAAATTTTTAAAAATCTCAACTAAAATTCAAGTTTATTATTTTATTTTTTCATTCATTCATTCATACATTTCAGAGCATGAGGTCATTACCAAGCTCTGAGAAAACTATGAAAAAGAGAGGTGAGCTCCCTGATCTCAGGAGATTAGAATCTAGTATGATAGATTAAGTATTTTAAAATATATGCATTTTTACTTAATATTTATTGCCATGTATAGATGGAGAGAGTGCTAACAGAAAATGGACAGGACATGGTCCTATGTATAAAAGACATATATAATTTAAAGGAGGAAAACAAAACTATACACATACTTAGACAGCTAACCTGTAACATGAATGACATGTGGCTAACACAAGAATGAGAAACATGGAGCTCCTGGGTCTCCTTCATGCATTCATTGCACGTTATTTACACAGTACTTATGTGCCAAGCAATGGACTAAGCACCAGTCGTATAATGATAAATATGTTCCAAGGCTCCAAACTGGAACATTACCTTTACGGTGAGAAACAATCACTAGCAGTCAGCCTGATCTGGTTACAGAAGTAGGGTGCTGGCTGGGCGGGGGAGGCCGCAGAAGTATTTAGAGTATTTACTCTTGGTACATTAGTTTGAAGAAGTACATTCTCTTTCAACATTTCTTATACTGACACCCAGGACCACTTCATCAGAATCACTACTAGTGTCTGTCAAGTAGATTTCTGGGTCATCCCTAAAACCAACTGAGTCAGAATACCTAGGGGTAGGGCCTAGACATTAACAACTACTGAGGTGACCATTATGTGAAATTAATAATTACCACCAACTTAGTTTTCTTCTCCTAAATTAAGTTTAAAAGGCAACATAAACCACTATGAATATTTTTTAAATTCTTTTTTTTTTAGATATTTTATTTATTATTTTTAGAGAGAGGAAAAAGGAGAGAGGCAGAGAGGGAGAGAAACATCAATGTATGGTTGCCTTTCACCTGCCTCCAGCTACAGACCTGGCTGGAGACCTGGCTTGCAACCTGGTTATGTGCCCTGTCTGGTGGTAATCGAACCAGCGACCTTTGGGTTCTCAGGCCAAAAAAAAAAAAAAAAAAAACACTCTAATAGTCTATCTTAATTTACCTATACATAATATATCAAGAAATATTAAGGTATTTTATATAAACAGGATAACCCCAAGATCATTTCCCAGATGGGCCAGGCTTTTATAACGCAACCAGATTTCTATTCTCCATTATTCAAATACCACATTATGTAAATCCTATTGAAATAACAGATATGAAGAGCATAAGGGAAAATAAAATATGACCCTAAATCTTCATTAATTATTTCACTTTGACTTGTCAACTTATCATTTTGCAAATTATTTTCCATTTCAGCCAAGAGAAATATTAGTTACAACTTAAAATAGCAATTTCTTTTTATTAAAGAATCCATCATGTCTTGTTTAGTAAAATAAACTCTTTTTCTTATTAGAAATTTTCTATCTAGAGGCTCCAACAAAAGCCATTACAAGATTTTGGGTCTCTATAAACATATTGGATTTTATGGTTTGTTAATTTGCTTAATTAATTTAAAGAGGCTCATGAAAATTGTAACAGAAAGGATAGTGTTGTTTTATTTGCAGAAATAACTCCAAATTAATCTTAAAAATACTGTTGGTAACCAAATAGCAGTTAAAATGGGCATGTGTCATTAAAGTAAGATTAGAACAGTAGATTGAAATCAGTATGTTGGTAAATTTTAATTGTTTTATAAAACTGATTATATTTTACTTGAAGTCTGTTATGTTAATGCATTTAAAATATTTCATATAATTATTTTTAGTTTAAAAAGCCATTCAGTTTAAATATACATAATAAAATCACTCCTGGACTAGGAAAGAAAGTATGTGAATTTGAATTCTGGTCCTGTTATCTAATTTGCCATAAAAAGTGTTGTTCACATCAGGAGCTGATTAAAATTAATGCAAAAGTAAAAGCTCAAATAATAATGTAAAAAACTAGAATGCTTAAATAACTGCTATTGTTTTAGTGGATTTAAAGGAAAGAACGTATTATTTGACAAAGATCAAAAATTTTACTTGGAAAAATTAAGTGCAATATGACTTAGAATGATTGAATATTTGATTTTATTTCCTCCAGTCCACAGATAGTTACTGGTGTCACAGGACTGCCATAAGGAATGAAGGGCATAATGTAAATAAAACACTATATTTAGTAAAGCAAAGCTCTCAAACTTCAGAATGACTCAAAATCATAGAACAGGCTTGTTATATACAGAAAATGCTATTTCTTCCCTCCACCTCCTTTTCTGATTAATTAGGTCTCAAGACAAGCTAAGAATTTGCATTTCTACCAAGTTATAAGGAGTTGCTAATACTCTTTGTACAGGAGCTTAGAGAACCTCTGTCAGGGCTGCTAAGTATTAGCCCATTATAAGGGTAATAACTCTAATAAAATTAATTTGGTCTAAATAGAAAACCAAATAGATTAGTAAATGACTGTTTAAAATGACACCTAGGTAACTATTCATCACTTATCGAGATGTATATAGGAATCAAAAAATTAATAGGACTATTTAGGCCTGAGATTATTGGAAAACAGGAGGGAAGAAGCCAAGGAATAGAGGTGAAATCTTGACTCAAAGCCTTTCTGAGAAATTTCCACTAAGAATGGAAATACCTGAAAAAATACAACATGACAGACATGACTCTTGCCAAGTGTTCATGAAGGAGGCTTGAGGGTGAGGAGTGCGAAGGGAGTGCCCAGCAATCTGGTTTAACAAGTCCCCTCAGAGATTCCGGAGCAGGGGAAAGAGGGTGGGGGGAGGGGGGAGGCAGAGGCAAGACAGGGGAGCAGCTTAGACAAGAACCTAGTATAAAGGAACCATGGACATGGACAACAGGTGGGATTGACTTTGGGAGGAATGGGGGGGGGTGGGGAGGGGGACAGAGGGGAGCAAAAAGGAGATGGATGTAATACAACAATAATAAAATTGAAAAAAAAAAAGCACAAAAAACCAACTGAGAACCCTGTGCTAGGCATCCCTTGTAAGTGGAAAAGAAAAACAAAAACAACCTCTATTTCTTTTCTTTCTCTTTCTCTCTCTCTCCCTTCCTTCCTTTTCTTTCCTTCCTTCCTTCTCTCCCTCTCTTCCTTCCTCTTTTCTTTCTCTTTTTCTTTCTTCTCTTTTACTTTTTTATTAAGTTTATTGCAGTGACATACATTAATAAAATTACATAGTTTTTAGGTGTACACTTATAAAATACAACATCTGTATTTGTACTGCTTGTTCATCACCTGAAGTCAAGTCTCCTGCCATCATTATTTATTCCCCTTCTACCTCTTCTACCATCCTGACCCCTCTTTCCCTCTGGTAAGGTTTTCTTCATTTTTGTTTTATTTCCTTAATCCCTTCATCTTTTCATGCATTCTCTATGTTTTAGAATGGTCTTGATAAGTACTTATCTTTGGGAAAATTAAGAAAATAGTAAATTTATTTTTTGTATTTTATACATAGTTTGAATGAGGTGTGTTACTACAGATGTATTTTAGATATATTTATATACCACGAGAGCATGTAAGCAAAAATAATTTTTATTGCTGTGGTCATATTACCGCACTTGTGTTATAGGTAAATGCAACTTTAAGAAGGTTCATTCTGCATGTTATAAATCCAAGAGTTATTTGTGGTGGATGCTCTAAGTTACACAGGGTTCTCATTTGTAGGCCTGCTAATGGTGGCAGGCTAAAATCTCAGGTCATCTGGAGATCTTTTCACATCAGTACAATTTCCTCATTTATTTTCACACTTGCATAGTATTCCATTATTTAGAAATAATTTATTTAATCAGTTCTTGTGTGATTGACATTTATGTTGTTTCCAATCTTTTATTTACAGCAATTTTGTAATAAATAACGGTACACAATTAATTTCGTATGTTTATGAATATATTTGTTGGATAGTTTCATAGAAGTGGAAATGCTGAGTCAAAGTATATATAACTATTCATTGAATAACTTCTGCATATCGTCTGTTTACTATTGGGTATCATTTTTCTTACTGATTTATAGATGCTTTTTGTATAAGAAAGTATGCTTTACCTTTTCCTATACTGCAAATATTTTGTTCTAGCCTATGCTTTATCTTTTAACTTTGTTTATGGTATCTTATTAAGTATGCAAACAGTTTTCTATAATCTGTGAGCGCTTTCCTCTGGCTTGTAGGAAATTCATTGACAAGGAAGTGAAAATAGTCATAAACATTAAAAAGAGATGCTGTATTTCACTAATACTGTGTGGCTCTAAAAACTGAATGGTAGGTACAGAAAGTTAAATTTTTCTCTTGCTCATACACACACAGACCTGAGAAGATACCCATGACATAGTGCTCTATGAAAAAGTGTCAAGTTGAAGAACAATTTCTATATTATCCTGAGTGTATGTGTAAAGAGTGTGTGTGTTTAGAAAGAGATATGAATGGACACCCACCAAAGTAATTTAATAACCTGACAAAATGAAAATGGGGTGGGAGGGAGATAAAAAGAACATTTCCTTTGTATATCTTGTATTGTTTGTATTAACTATTTAAACAAGCCTTAAAAGTTATTGTGAACAGGACAAATCATGATAACAATGGATTAAAATAATATATTTATAATTCATATTATACTATATTTAATATAATTATTTTATTGCTAATAAATTTATGATTCAAGGTAGACATTTAAGGAATATACATTTAACAGTGCAGTTAAGAGCTACATGGTACTTTTTTAAATATATATTTTTAGATTTTATTCATTATTTTTAGAGAGAGGGGGAGGAAGAGGCAGAAAGGGAGAGAAACATCAATGTATGGTTGGTTGTCTTTTACCTGCCTCCAGCTGGGGACCTGTCTGGACATCTGGCTTCCAACCTGGGTATGTGCCCTGACTGGGAATAGAACCAGTGTCACTTGGGTTCACAGCAGGTACTCGATCCACTGAGCCACACCAGCCAGGGTATGTTGGTACTTTTGATCTCAGTGACAAATTTACCTTTCAGTTTATCTGGAAATGCTTTCAGAAGAAAGACATGATCTAGCAAAAGAAAATAATAGCATTTCAAGAAAAAGTGCAAAGATATCAAAGTTCAGAGATGAGAGGAAATCTATCTGCTGGAGAATCAAGGTTTAAAGCAGAAACGGACCAGTGCAGAGGAGAGCAGTAATATCTGGAAAGGTAAAGCACAACCTCATTATTCAATATATACTAAAATAAAGAAAAAAATCATTTTAGACTCAAAGAAAATAATTACCACTAATAGTATAATACCTGAAAATTATCTTCTTCTAGGGCAAGATATAAAAATAAACAGAGGACAAAAAATGATTTTGAGAAGTAATAAACATATGATAATAAAAATGACTCAGGAAGTATAAAATAAAAAGGTAGACAAAACATAGAAAAAACCTTAAAATGATTTTGGAATTGTGAATTGATAGGACAGTGAACAGTGCAATTTCAGAATGGTGGTGGTGGGGCAGGGGGCAGAGGGTTCCAATTTTTATGGAGTGTAGATGAGGAAGAAAGTACTGAGAGGTATCCCTGAGAATAAATATGACCATTTGAGGCAGAACTTATAAAAAGAAACTTTCATTTAAACTTTCTAAATTATTGCTTTGTAGCCAATGAATTAAAGACTTCTTTTTTAAAAAACAACAGAAAACTTTAAACCTACATGGGGGAGATGGGTGTTACTATATTATGGTTAAATGAAAATAATAAAATATTCCCTGATGCTTCCAGATACATGTGATACCTTCTATTTTTGGCAAATTTTTGTGTTTGATTTAGCTCCTCTAAGTCGGATTGTCCAACAATTACATGACAGGCACCGAGGATTTAACTGTGGGTAAGTCCATCACTGATTCCCAGTTTTCGGATTTCTATCAAGTTACTGTCATGCAAGATTGGAGTCTGGGAAGATGGTGAACAAAGAAGCTACCATTCATTACACAAACAGCTATAGGAAGGAAGAAATGCACAAATCCCCTCCCCCACCGCAAAAAAAAGAAAAAGGAAAGCATCGTCTAGACATTAATAGGGGTCCATTCTCATAACCAGCAAATCACTTGATTTAAAGGTCATGACATTCCATGTTTCTTCGTTATGGACCTTAGGGTGTCATCTCTAAATCCTTCCCATTGTTCAAAACCTCTATGCATTTGTAGGTTTCTAGGCCTTCACCTATGGTTCACTTAATTGGTTCTCCTGCCAACTTCACCTGAGGAAATATTAAGGCCAGGTCTAATTATTCTTCTTCAATAGCTTCAGGGAAAATGAATTATTCCCACACCACTTAGTTCATATCTTGTGTAATCTCCCAATGTGCACAGGTCTCCCGCTGTTAACAATTGCTAGGACTACTGATACAATACAAGGATATATCAATATGCTTTAGGCCCAGTATTAGGTGGCATGAACAGCCATCTATCTCACCATTAACAACATAACTGGGTAGGTAATAATACTACTAGCATTTTACAAATGGGAAAAGCGAAGCTCAGAGTTTCAATAACTTGTTACTTACTCCTTCAAGAGAAGGACAGAAAATTAGCCTCAGATTTGATATTCCAAATCCTCTTTCTTTCCTCCCAGTGCGGCCTGAAAGCAAGTTTACATCTGACTTACTTACATTTATTTCTTACTTACTTACATTAATTTACATATTTACAGCAAATCAAATAATCTTCATTAATCAAAATAATATCCTACTGATAAACATGAAAATACTTTTATGTCCTAAAATGGTAAAAACTAGGCACTACTATATTTGGAATATATCAATAAAATTATTACTAAAACAGGGCCAAAGTAATAAAATTTTAAATCCTGTGTTTTATTAATCATGGGTGTAACTATCATGGACATATTCCTGGCAACCAACTAAATTTACTGAAGCATATATTTTAGCTTAGAAACACCTAGTTAAATATTTAGCAGGTGTACTACAAAAAATTAAAAACAACCTTAAATAGGGTTAATTTATCTTGCTCTAACTACATCAGAAAACTGTATAATTCCCTGATGAGTCTTCATGAATTAAATTACGCAAATAAACCAAGGAAAGGAATCTGGAGTAGAGGCAACTGGTTCTGCAGCTCCAAGCTGTGTAATTAGATCTACACTCCACAGTTGTGAGCCGTTTAGAGCCACCTCTACTCTCGCACAGAGAATCTGCAGTTAATAAATAGATTCAGGTTATCATTAATGAATTTAGGGCATTACCCTGAATGTGAAATATATTCTTCACCAATATCTTTCCAGAAATTGTTTTAATATTTATGATTTTCTATATTTGAGTTGATTAGAACTTTAACTGCTATATTTGGTTTAAAGGATTCCACATTTTACATCTTCTAATTAAAAGATACATGTTATCAAAATGTATAATAATTTAAAAAACCAAATCTTGGAGGACTCAGTGTACTATGTATGTACTATGATAGCAAAAACATCATTATTTCTAGCTGAGTCCTATAAAATATTGTCTTATAATCAATTCATGGTATCAGGGCATTGTACAATTTAATTAGAAGCATTAAACACTTTTATTTCAGCATTGTCTCTAAGAGCAGAAAAAATATAGAGGGAAAAGTAGAATTTTTAAAATGGTAAATACTTTGATGGCATATTTATTTCCTTTCCTATAAGCTGTTTCTTTGCCTTACTAAAAATCAATGCTTTCTTAAGCTTTAATTAATTTTCTTAAGACATTAAGCATATATATATCTTTAATAGGTAATATAATTTATGCTATCTAATTGATGTTTGAATAAATTATAGTTATAATTCTTAATTTGGGTTTTGTTTTATATGTGTACTATATAGACTTATACATTCAATTTGAGATCTGTATTCTTCTTCATAACTTATTCAGTACATTTATAAACATAACTTCAACACTATTGATGATTCTATAAATGGAAGTGTACTTAATACCTTAAAATTGTCTTAAGCACAAAATGTTTTAATTTTATTTATTTTTTAAAAATATTTTATTTATTATTTTTAGAGAGAGGGGGAGGGAGAGAAGCAGAGAGGGAGAGAAACATCAGTGTACGGTTGCCTTTCACCTGCCTCCAACTACGGACCTGTCTGGAGACCTGACTTGCAACCTGGTTATGTGCCCTGGCTGGGAATGGAACCAGAGACCTTTGGGTTTGCAGGCTGGCTCCTTATCCACTGTGCCACCAGCCAGATAAAATGTTTTAATTTTAATCTGACTTTTATAACATAAAACTAAATAAACTTAATCAAGAATATTAATTTTACTTGCTCATAATTAAGATATATTCAAACTAATTTTTTTTTCCTTATATTCTTCTCTGATGCTAAACCAACTTATACAACGTACAGACTTATTTCAAATACAAGTAGTGTTTTAGAATCAAACAGGCTATGTTTCAATCACAACTCAGCATTTGTATACTAAATAAATGAGCAAATTTACCTGTACCTGTTTTCACCCATAAAGTGAAACTGTCCCTTGCAAGGCTGCTGTAGGGACAACAGTAATCAGAAAGCACTAGAAAGGAGCCTGGCACAAAAAAGATGGCCCACACAGTAGGAAATAGAAAATGGTTTATTTGTTTTGCAAAGGTTTCCTTAACATTTACTCCAAATCTGACCCATACACATCCCACTCACAACAAGAAGCACTTGTTTTTACACAAAGCAGTTCTTCAAATATTTTAAAATTTCCATCATATATCTGGTTTGATAGCTCTTTCCTCAGTTTCCTCAGTTACACATCACCAGCTAGCTGTCAATACTGCTATCTATAAACCACAGTTTTTATGCTTGGGCACTAGGTAAGTTCTATGTTCTTTATTCTTTTGTTTTTAATACTAGAAAGTATGCACCTGGATTATACAGTTTATTATGACTTTATATTATCAGATAAAAATCATTCTGAATTTTAGATAATTTAAAAAGTGTACGCTGGCATTCATTTCTTAAAAATATAAAAAATAATTTTAAAAATGGTAAGATCTTATATATTTTTGAAAGAACTGAACACCTTTAAAAAATTTATCACTGAAAATTATTAGGTTATAGATTTTTGGCACATACTGTTGATGATTTCCTCAGGCCAGATTTCTCAGATGGAATTTACAAATATTTTCTGCATTCTCTTCTCTTTGCAGGGCAATAAGTGGTTTAATGAAGATGTCAGTTTTGTGGGGGTAAAAGTATTGAAAGGCAAGTGAAAAGGATGATTCCAGTTTTAATTGCAAAGCTTATTAGATATCTGACTTTGGGCATATCATTAGGCTTTGTTTTGTCATTTGTAATAAGAAGGTGGACGAATGAACTTTATGGAGCTTTCATAAATTCAACGTCAAAATGAACATAATGGTGATTTATTAAAATGTTATTTTTAAAATAGTTTCTACCTCAAATAAAATTATTAGAGACCTGATCAGAAGAAATAAAAAATATGATTTGGTAAGTACGATCTACAACTTAAGGGGGGGGAAAAAAAAAAGAGTCTTATATCCATTTTAATTTTCAAGTAAATAATATATTTCAAAGACTTTTGTGGTGATTTAAATTGTAATGATAAAATATTTAAGAGATTTATTTACAAAGTATGCTCTTTATATCATACATGATGTTAACAAATTTGCTTTTTGTGTACAAAAGCATTCAAATGGAAAAGCTGACTTTGTTATGGGTTTTTAATGTAAAAAGCATATGCCCAAATCAACAAACAAGCTTGTTAAGTTTTGGTCAGTAAAGACAGTAGGAACTGAGTGACTGGCTTGTATGCAAACAGTTCCCAATTAGTGAGGATAACCCACAGCCATGGGGTGGGGGCTGGGTGCTGTGGAAAGGCTGCACCCTCTACTTTCTGGCTTAGCCTTAGCTTGCATGGTTGGTACAGCATTTCAGCTACAGACCTGTTTTATACATGCAAATACAAGACTCTGTACTTGACTTGAGTGACAGAAGAGTCATAGTTGCCTGGTGAAAGCTTCTCGGCTATTGCTTCAGCCAGTATATCTAATTAGCATTCAAGCTGGTATTCCAGGCCCTCAAGGGAAAGCTACTAGTAAGCCTGGTCCTATGTCAAAACCATGACAAAGTGGAAGACAAAATCCCATCTCTATATGAAAAGCTAAATTGCTATTCCATATGTGAAAGATCAGTTCTCTTGGTATGACCCCAAGAACAGAAACTAATCCTCATGGAAAGCTAGGGAGGGAAACCAACACTATGCACCAGTGAATAAACTTAAGGTTTGTTTCCTAACCCAGTGTCCCCTATTTCTATCTGTGAATGTGTATTCATGTCCATATAAAGAATACAATGACTTAACAGGTCTCTGACCACATATTAGGAGCCACTAACTTGATGATGCGAAAGAATTTGGAAACTCCCACTGTATTTGTCATGATATACTCACAGGTCCATTTTCCATGTACTCATTTATAAAACCAACAAAAAACTGAGATGAAGGCTGAGACTATGTAATTGTCTTAAAAAGAGAATCTTATTTTACAATATTAACTATAAAGATTTTCTTTATTTCCAATACCCCACACTTAAATATGACAACAAACACTGATTAAAAACCCAGCTAAAGACAAGATAGTAAAAATCTGCAGTAGTTAGTTGAGATGGAATGTTCAGCTCCCTTTCTTGCACTTTGAGCAATCACATGAATTGTTGTATCAGATTTCCTAGGGACACAAATTTTTATCCTCAGCTTTAATAAAAATACTGTTTGCTTAGTCTTATCAAAAGATGGCTCTAAAAATACAGTCAACAAATTCCTGTGGTAACTAACTTATTAAATATATCTCCCAACTGCTTCCAAATCCAAATATCAGCTGGAAACCAGTTAATAAAGAGATTCTATATATCATTTTCTAAAATGAAATAAATAGCTGTCAAATTAACTTGACAATTTAATGTAAAATACTCCGAATAGCTGTCTAGAGAATATTCTATGGTGTTATAAAAGAAAAATGATAACAGGCAAACACTGTTTTAGTACTTTTCTAGTCTATATTAGTATTTAAAAATATAAATAATTCAAACAACATAGTACAAAGTAAACATATATGTAAGTTAGGTTTTATTTTCAACAAAATTAATGAAAATACGAAATACAGAAAGTACTGGGTTGGCCAAAATGTCTGTTTTTTTCTGTAAAAGACACATTTTTCATTTTCACTGGTAACTTCATTGATTTGGATATTTTGAGTCAGCTATTTCCCAATATTGGCTATTAGTGGGTAGAAGCCAGAGGTGCTGCTAATCTTCCAATGCATAAGACAGCCTCACAACAAAGAAGTATTTGGCCAAAATGTCAATAGTACCAAGAGACTTTGCAAACAACTTTTGACACATTTTAACTGATTTTACTTTCTGTGTATAACATGCCTTTCTGTCAGAAAACATGCATTTATGTATTGGCTTCATATACAGGCTGGTGTAAAATCAGGTTTACAGTTGTTCATATGGAAAACAACACACAGGTTATGATTATTACAATAGCTTTATTAACTCTGTTTCACATACCACTCACTATAAACCTCCTTTTGCTCCACCCTTTATAAAATAAAAATGCAAAGCCCCATAGTTATAGCTGTTTTCATGCAAAGCATTCTAGAGTTGTGAAACAGAAACAGGAAAATTATACAATAATATGGTTAAAAAATAGTACCTAGTAAAGAGAACAAAGGAATATGTACTATCTTCACATTCTGAATATAAATCATGAAAAGGTGCACCAAAGAAGTCAGGAAGAATGAAAAGAATTGATGAAAAAGTTGATAACTTCTATCAGGACTGATCAGACATATAAAAACAGGATTATATAGGGTGGGACAAAGGTAGGTTTACAGTTGTTCATATAGAAAACATATTTCGAAGGAACCATGGACATGGACAACAGGTGGGACTGACTTTGGGGGGAATGAGTGGGTGAGGAGGGGGACAGAGGGGAGCAAAAAGGGGATGGATGTATACAACAACAATAAAAAAAAGAAAAGAAAACAGGTTTTCGAGTATTCACAACTACAAATCTACTCTTGCCCAACCTGTGTAACAGATGATTTGGATGGAACATAAGCTTTGCCTTTCAGGTTTGAATGATTATACATGTTCCCTGGTGTTCTATAATGAATCTAACATAAAGACAACCAGTTTTGCAAAAATAAAATTATTTGTTTTTCTTCCCTTTTTTCCTCAAGATAATGTCTAGTATTTTTTTTATTTTGATATTTTGGCTCAAGGTCTGTAAACTATACAAGAATAGATCTAAATTTAGTTTATAGCCTCAAAATTTCTAAACATCATTTTGAGACAAGTGTTCCACTGTGTTCTGTCTACTTGTGCTATAATTCCAGAAACCACCGATTACCAAATTAAAAAAGCTCGAATGACTAAGGATATACATACACCTGCATGTGTCTGTATGTGCCATGAGAAAAGAATACACTTCAGGGGTAAGAGTATTGGAGGTGGGGTGAGGGGAGGAAAAAAAATCATCATTGACTTTCTTTTCTTTTGACATTTTTTTGTTTCTATTGTTACAAAAAGGTATTACTTCATGAACTGAGAAATTCTCAGAGATTTAGGAAGAAAATAATGTTAATAACAATGAAGGAGAAATGCAATGGAAATATACCATATTACAAAAAGCATGCTCTCTGCAAATAAAAAGATCATTACAAGGTTAATAAAAAACTGTTTATATATATATATATATATATATATATATATACACACACACACACACACACACACATACACACACATATACATACATACATATATATATTTTATATATATATAATTTCAAGAACATAATTGAGTACTCTAATGGTAAACTATTATTTCAGAAAAATTTAATTTTTCTGTTCTTTTAAAAATGTAAAATTTTAAAAGAGTTCAAAAGTTTTTCCTTAGCACTTAATGAATAAAAAGTTTAAAAAGCAATAATATATTAACTTAAAATAATTGGTGGTGCAGATGATGTCTATATCATAAAAATAGGTTAGATATCTTCAATTAGGAGAAGATGAAGTAATTTAATGTCCAACAGAAATGAGTATAACTAGATAAATTAATATTAAAGGTAAATTTATGCAATGAAACATTTTTGATAAGAACAGTAACATTGTCTCATTGATATTTATAAGCCTATGAGGTGGAAGTTCCTTGGTAAGGTAACCAAAGCAACATTTGATATCATTCCACATCTCCAGGTTGTTTTCCCCTGAACCTAAACATTCAGTTAACCCTGGAACTAAAGCTTGCTTTCCTAATTTTCCTTGAAGTTGGTTGTCACCTAACCCTTTAAGAATAAATTCAGACTTATAAAGACATCCCCCTTTTACTTTTCCATCAAACACTACCTGAGCACCAACTATGTGCCAGGTACTGGGGTGAGGCCATGACGATATTGTGATGACCAAAACCAGAGATAGCCCCTTTCCTTATGTGACTTATAATCTTATCATAAAAAGTCACATTTTTCAAAAACAGCCAGGTTGGAAAGATAAAACTGTAGCTAGAAATAGGAAGAAGACATACATGGTGTTGCTATATTGTTAATAATAGGAGATAAAGAGTCAGTGACCCATAAACGAAAAGAATTCTCAGAGAAAGGTGGAAACTGAAGGGTGTAGTAGAGGACAACTACATAGAGAACCAGGAGGCAGAGGAAACAACTTATGCAAAAGCTGAGAGGTAAATAAATAGAAGAGCATCTCCAGGGTGAGAGTCTGAAAGAAGGCCAGGCTGTGGGCGAAAGGGGTGAATGGTAAACATGCAATGAGGTAATGCACACACAATGTAGTACCCAGGGCCCTTTTAAAGGGGCTCTTCGTAAATTCATGGTTGTTAAAATGTCTCCTTCCTAAGAACTGTGCTTTTACATTTCTTTGGGAATTTGTTTCATTTGGGGACCACAGGAGCAAAGAAAGCCTATAAGAAAGCAGCACTCAAATAATTCACAAATAAAAGTTATCTTAGGCAAATTCGATATGACAGAAACATTGGTACCAAGAATTAGGGATGCTTGTTATCTGGAGGGAGAAAATCTTTTTGGCAAAAGGGCAGACGGAAGCTTCCATTGTTAAAATACTGAAGTTAGCATGGTCATATCTGTTATAATTATAAATTAATTAATTTTATATAAACTAGGAAGGAATGTTAAGAAACAAAATAACTCCCTTCAGGTTATATAATCAATCTGTAATTATTAGTCAATTTTAAAAGGTGGTTTCTTATTAGAAATAAACATCTGCTAAAATTTATAAACCATGAAGAGGAAACAAAATGCGAATCTGAATAAGGAAAAGGCTGATGTTTAACATTAATCCAAGGTTGAAGGTGGTTTTTTTTTTCCTCTTTAACACTGTAAAACCTTAAAACTTGGGGTAGATTTTTGAGTAAGAAGCAACTAAATATGAACCTTAACCTTTTTTTTTTTTTTTTTTTTTTTTTTAGATTTTAGTTATTATTTCCAGAGAGAGAGGGGAAGGGAGAGAGGCAGAGCGGGAGAGAAACATCAATGTATGGTTGCCTTTCACCTGCCTCCAGCTATGGACCTGGCTGGAGACCTGGGTTGCAACCTGGTTATGTGCCCTGGTTGGGGAATTGAACCAGTGACCTTTGGGTTCGCAGGCCAGCAGTAACTTTTTTTTTTAATACATGAAAAACGAACAAGTTAACTTACTAAATGTGCCATAATCTCTGAGGAAGTTTCTAATTTCTTTCCCTATCACTGTAACAAAGTTTGTATAACAGGAAAAACCTCAATAGATTTAAGGCATCAATTATCTTCCCATTCTGCTAGTTACACAGGAGGAGGGGAATTATTAACAGGAATGATAAAGCTGTACTTGCATTTGGTAACACAAAGAGAAGCTTACAAATGAGACGTCTCATTAGTTTGAGCAGATGGATCAAAATTAAAGGCTGAATCGCCAACTTTTAATTTCCCAATAGCCAAGAAGAGCTTGAAGTCTTATGGAGTATGACTGTTGAAAAGTCAACATGAAAAGATTTTCTCCATCTGTCATCACACATGCTTGAGTGGAACACAATTGCATCCCACTGTTCTTAGTGCTTTGAAGGCAAAGCTGCACAAAAAATCTATTAAGTACACAAGTACACAAGTTTAGATGACTGGTATACTGAAACCCATGGCATAGTGTGATCAAAAGCCATATCGATATGGCTTTTGAAGATGAAACTTACTCTATTTTAATTTAGTCTAAATGATGAAAAACAAAATGAAAGGATTAGTACATTTTTAATTAATTTTTTATCATAAAAATTATTTATTTGCCTGAGAGTTTTACATATATATATGTGTGTGTGTGCGTGCGTGTGTGTGTGTGTGTGTGTGTGTGTATTTTAATGGTCATGTTATCAGTCTACTTAATAATGGTCTGAAAAGTAGCTGCTTTGATAAAAATTAAAGTATTTAAGGAAACCACAACTAGGAAGAAAACCCAAAATATCAAAACAACCTGAAGGTTAAGAAAACAAAATCAAGGTAAATTTACTGGAAGGATTTTGAACTGGGCTGGCAGAAAGAGGTGGTAGTTTTCTTGGACTAGAATAGACTAATTACAATTTCTTACTGCTATATGCTAACTGCTAAAATATATTTAGATGTCAACAAAATAAAGCTAAAGTATATTAAGTATACAGATCCACAAGAAATAACATGTTCACTTAATAACAAGGAAAATCATCTTTATTGAATATGTCGTTAGGTCCTTAATAAACTGTACTGATGTGTAGTTGGTTAGGACTATAACTGAATTCCAGACACAATGCTCTCTGCTTATCTGTTTTTCTATCTGTTTCTATCTACACACCTACATACACACACAAACACACATACACACTCACAACCCACATATAATTTTACTGTACTTACAAGGTCTGTCCCAAAAGTATCAGCCATGCAAACTGTTTTAACTGATATTGGCATTGGCTTAATACTTTTGGGACAGACCTCATATATGTACAATAAAACATTTAAACAGAAGAGTCTCTTGAATGAAGCACCTGTGGGACCCTTTAGTCATGAGTTAGGTAGGATACTACAATCAAAAAATTAATTTGTCCGGATTTTAGATAATAGGGTGAAAAATTATTGAATTTATTTTTTTCACTGGCAGATGAAATATATCATTTGGAACCTTATACAGACAGCTAGTGGCTGGGATAATAGTATGTTCAGCATCAATTAAAAGGGGAAAAAACACAACTCTATATAATTTGGGAGTTCTTCGTTAACTTTAATAAAAACAGAGGATCATAGCTAAGTTAAGGTATCACTTCAAAGAGCTAGAAAAGGGAAAAATAATCCAGTGAGGGGTTCTAGGCGCCTGAAAACAAACTTTCAACATGGGCCTCAGTAATCAAAGACTCCTGTGAAGTAGTAATTCTTGTGTGATGAATTAAATCAAGGCAGCTAGCCTTGTTGAGAGGGCTATCTACCTTAGCTTCCAAAATGAAAATGTGCAGCAGTTCTTTTGCCAGTATACACACTACAATTTCAGTCCTGGATGTACTACAAAGGCAATCAACAGAAGATGCCACTTTTCAAGCTAAATGCACTTACAGGCCAAATAGTATTTGGCAGAACAACTTGCAAATAGAAGACTTTAAACAGAACAATCCCTTTGAAAAAAATCTGAAACAAGAAAATATTTCAGTTTGGGCTAACTTTTTCAAAATTACACACATAATACAGGTAATTTAAAGAAATGAAAAAGAACTTTCTTTGTTCTCAAATTATGTTGCAAAAAAGCTTTTAACTTGAGATGACTGCATTAATGTAAAAGGCTTAACGTACTACCTTAACAATTCTGTATTTATAATCTGAAGACACTGGCTTGGGCAATTTTTTTTTTTTTTTAAATTTTATTGTTGTTGTATTACATCCATCCCCTTTTTGCTCCCCTCTATCCCCCTCCCCACCCCCCCATGGCTTGGGCATTTTTAACACTAGAGGCAACTATCAACTAGTGCAGGGGCTCCCAATCCCTGGGAATTTGGCTGCACAGCAGGCGATGAATGGCTGGCCAGTGAGAGAAGCTTCATCTGTATCTACAGCCTCTCCCCATTGCTCACATTACTGCCTGAGCATCACCTCCTTTCAGATCAGCAGCCGAATAAGATTCTCATAGGAGGTCGAACCCCACTGGGAACTGCGCATCTGAGGGATCTAGGTTGATGCTCCTTATGAGAATCTAATGTCTGATGACCTGAGCTGGGGCTGAGGCATTCCTGCTATCACTGGAGAGAGAATGTAAATACAGATGGTCGTTAGCAGAGAGGTGTGACTGCACAGATACCATAATAAATCAATTGCTTGCAGACACATATCAAAACTCTAATAGTGAGTGGCAAATGACAGTTAAGTTGCATCTGGTGGCAGGCTATAAAGTCATCCCCTCCACTATAGGTCAGTGAAAACTGTCTTCCGTGAACTGGTCCCTGGTGCTAAATAGGTTGGGGACCATTGGGCCATAGTCCTGATGCTTTTTACTTTTCCCAATATTCCATCTTGCTAAGGAGGATAAATATTTGAAGATGAGGCAAATACATCTCAATCATATTATATTTACCAAGGAGTTTCCACGCACATGGTACTTTACTAAGAGCTTAACCAACACATATTTTCTTATAACCCAATCTTAATAGAACCTGTCCTATCAGAACACAAAACTAAAAGAACATCCATCACTGCATAAAACACATTGATTAATTTTTAAAATCTGACATATTTACAAGTGTTTATTTACAATTTAGTATCATTGTTTCTTTTGATGATTTTGTCGTATTTTTGAATAGGAAAAACATAAATAGATTATAGAAGCTATGAAATAACTGAAGAAAAGACAGAAAATAAAATGCATTTTAACAAATGGAAAGATATACACCAACAAGAACTACCTTTGGGTGGTAGAATTACCTCCCCTTCCATTTTTGTTTTTTGGTGTACCCAAGCATTAAATTTCTTTACATTTTATTTTTTAAGTACTAGATTACTTTTAATGAATAAATACTCATTATTTTTAGAGAGAGGGAAGGGAGGAGAAAGAAAGGGAGAGAAACATCAATGTATGGTTGCCTTTCACCTGCCTCCAGCCGGGAAACCAGGCTGGAAACCCAGCTTGCAACCTGGGTATGTGCCCTGGCTGGGAATCAAAACCAGTAGCACTTGGGTTCACAGGCTGGTGCTCAATCCACTAAGCCACACCAGAAAAGGCTAAACTCTCCTTTTTTAAATTGAGCCTTTTATATCAGTCATATTTACACAACATTTAAAAAATAAGATAACAAAGGTCAAAGACCAGAAGGTCACCATAAGAAGCAAAAACACAAGGAAGAGCAGGCCTTTCTAATCAAAAGCATGTGTACACCCAAAGCAAAGCATGAAAAATATATGGTAGTATGCAAAACATGTTTCATAATCATGATTTAGAGATAGCAGTTGATATTTAGAAAGTTCCACTTGTATGATACCACTCTGTCTTATATGACAGGATTGTAAAACAAATTATTAGTAGAAACACACATTAGGTCATAACCTTACAACACTCTACTCTAATAAAACTATTCAGACAAATGTGGCCTTAGTTTATAAAATCCTATGCAGGTCTCCTGTGACAACGAAGTGATAGACCCAATGAGGATGCATTATAGAATCATGTGGCAAGACCACACAATGTGGTCATTTGTGTCATAATTCCACTTTAGGGAATTTATCCTACTTAAATGTTTCAGCAGAAAAAAACTAGTAAGAAGAAAGAGTGCTGTTTTTGATAATATAAAGCTATCCACATTAAGGCATCAGTAACAGCAGAGTAACCAATAATAGAGGAATAGCTAATGTCGGCATAATGGAAAAGAGGCAATGTAAAGTCTGAAATGTGGCCTTACGAACACAAAGACTTGCATTTCAATCCTGGTGTGACTCTTTATTTGCTGTATGACCTTGGGAAACTGCTTAACATGTTTTAGCTTCCTTTTATCTTTTAACAAAAGGAGATAATAATGTTTATGTCAGAGGACTGAGAAGATTAAAAGTCTAAAGAACTTACGTGATATCCGTAACTTACACACCGAATTAAATACTCCCTGTTCTCTTTCCAAACATTAAAATTGTGAATACTATGTAGAAACAATAAAAAATGCTTAGTGTTCATTAAGAAAAACAGTGAATATAAAACTGTATATGCAGTACAATTATAATTTATTAATTAACTGTAACTAATAATTAAAATTAAGTTTGAATAAGCAAAAAGAAAAGCTATGTGCACAAATGAATAAAAAGACTAGCAGGGTATGTAAAAAATTATAATACTGTTGAAATGGTAAAATAACAGTGGAACTATGAAAATTTCCCTTAGTCTTATTATTTTATTTTCATAATTAAAAAAAGGGAGATATGAATGTTTTTCTATAGAACTTAAGAAAGTCCTACTGCTCAATGGCATAATGACTGTGTGTGAGGTGACATGGGTGCTTGAAACATCAGGAGCACCACTCTGTAAAGTACACGATTTCCTGGCCACTGCGCTGTACCTCTGGAGCTGGTGCGGAGTAGTGTTGAATGTAGGCAGTAATTTTTAAAAATTAATTAATTTTAAAATCCTACGATAATGAAAAACATACATTCATAATCATTCAAAACCAGGAACTGAGAGACCCACAGCCTAAACCTCAGTTCTTCGGGCACACAGCCTGAAAGCCTAGTTACCTTGTTCTAATTCTTAACTGGAGAGTAGGACTTAACAGACTGGAGAGGATCTCTGATCTCAGAGTCTTTCAGGGGGCTCTCAAACTGCAATCACACTGGACACAATCACCCAGGGTACATTTTTAGCTGGACAAGAGTTTGGGAGACAGCTTGGTCATCACACGCCCCTCAAAGGGTGGTGACTGTGGATGCCATGACAGACTCACAAAGGGTGGGGAGCTGATGTGCATTCGCAGCTTCGCACACTCTCCATCCCCAGGTTCCCTGGACCCTGAAGCAGGCAGCCCTAAAGTCTCCTTTGTGTATGACGTCTAAGTCTTTCTCATCTTAAATGGGAACCAGTACTGTGAACCAACCTTTAATCCCAACTTTGTCTTGTCAGAATTTACTACTACACATGCCTGTCTCTGGCAGCTTTCATTTGGAAAAGTAATGTACCAATCAAATTTACACCAAATATGAGAGGGCCAGCAGTAAGATCTCTTGTCTGCCCACCAAACACCCCCAGACAGCATCTGAACTATAGCTCATGATTTTGAGAGAAATTTGTTAGTCCCTATAAGAATGAGATAACCAAGTCATATGAGAGAGAATAACTTTCCTAGGATCACTTAAATTACATTTACTTGGGCTTTTACCTATCTACCTGCTATTTTCCCCAATATTTAGGGATGGGCTGCATTCTATTTTATAAAGAAGTATTTCATAATGTAAGATTATATGCAAAAAAGAATGTAGTGTACTTAATAATTACAAGTGATTGAATGATATATAAATTGCATGATAAAGACTACAATGTTACGAAGATGAGTGACCCATAGTTCCTAAGGCCTCAAAACAGGTATTGTACTGGTAGTGATGGCATTATTCAGCTATTTACTTCTGTTAATATTAACAGTTGCGTATGTTTATACGTGGGTATGAGTATTATTCTCGGTAAGAAAGGGGTCATAAAAATTGCTTTTATTTTATTCTGAAACAGTGATTTCCTTCCATGAGAAGCCATCCTATCTATGTTCCACAGTAATGTAGCAGGTACCTACTTATCTGGTCATTAAGTGCTGAATGCGATGGAAGAAAATGATTTGACTGAAATGACTATCCAAGGACCTGCTGTACAGCATGGATACTCGACAAAGGGATAAAACAGGGAAGGACAAAACAGGACAGAGCAAGATCTCATCACACTTCTCAGAATGGTGTGCAACTTCAAACTTATGAATTGTTTATTAAATTTTCCATTTACTTTTTTCAGACAACAGTTGATTACAGGTAACTGCAACTGCAGAAAGAGAAACCTTGGATGGGGATGAGGGGCTACTGTATATGACATTCTGAAGAGGCAAAACTAGAGAGACAGTAAAAAGATCCATGGTTAAGGGTAAGGGGGGATGAACAGGCTGACTCAGAGGGTCTTTGGAGCGGTAAATTAATTATTTATGGCATTATTATTGTAGATATATGTCATTATACATATTCTTGGTACAACACCAAGAATAACCCTAATGTAAACCATAGGTTAGGGTGATATGTCACTGTAGGTTTATCAATGGAATGAAATGTACTGTCTCCGTGTAGGGTGTTAATAGTGAAGAAAGCTGCCCTTGTGGGGGGCAGGGGATGTAATGAAAACTCTCTCAACTTTCCATTCAGATGCTGTGAACCCCAAACTGCTTTAAAATAATAACATCTATTTTTTAAAAATTTAATGAGAAAACACTTACATATTTACTACATATTTTTAAAATAATATATAAGTAAATTTCACAGATCCTTTAGCTAATAATATAGTTTACATCTTCTGTAATGTAAAAGTTGAAAATAAATGTACATGGCATTACATGTACGTAATTACTTTGAATTTTTCTTGCTCTTCCATGCTGGTGGCTTTAGAGAACATTTCTTTCTTTTAGGATTTTTTGTGAAATCCAAAGTTTCTCTAGATGGCATTTTAGGATCATCAGACATTCACTAAAAATAAATCTCGTGAGGCAACTGAGAAAAGAGGTTGGCCAACTATAGCCTGCGAGTTAAATGCAGTTGATGTCTGTTTTTGCAGATAAAGCTTTATTGGAACACAGCCATGCCCAATTTTTCATTCGCTATCCACGCTGCTTTCATGCCACAACAGCAGCGCTGAGCAGCCGTGACAGAAAATGTAAGGTCCGCAAGGCCTAAATTATTTACCTGCTGGCCCTTTTACAGGAGAGGTTTCCTGTCTCCTAACCAAAAAGGATAGTGACCTTTTACATTTCTTTACTTGGACATGATAAGCAATGCAACCCACAAAGCAATTTTATGATGAAGATCAAAGAATAACATTGACATAAAAATAAATGAAAATGAAGTGATATGACACAATAGTTAGTGGAGACGCTCTACCCACAAAGCCTGAATTTGAAAGTGCACTAATAAAATGATAGGGATGTGCTACTTTATGTTACATAGTAACTAATTTTCTTTACCTGTCCAATGAGGATAATGGTATCTGCCTCATTGGCTGCTGAGAGAATTCAATGAGACAATCAATGTAAGATCATTTCAGCAGTTTTAGGCATTTACTAATCACTTAGAAAGACAAGCCACTAATATTATACAAACCAGTCATGATTTTTTATTTCCTTAAAATTTATTGTTAAAACTAGGGACATTCTTCTCTTGAGATTAGTTGAAAAACTGATTTTAAAGCTTTCTTAAAAAGGGGCAAAGTGCATCAAGAATGCTCACTAGGTATTGTTCCATGTTCTCAACTCTAATTCATCTTTGATTATTTTATATATTGGGGCTTCAAAAAAGATATAGTCGGGGGGTGGGGGGAGAAGGATTCCACTGCTCTTTCAACAAATTAAAAAAAGAAAAGAACCAGAAAATATTTTATCTAACATTCCATAATTTTAGCCTATAATATAGAAGAAAAGCAATTTAAAGAACTATATATTCAATTGGGCAATGATAAAGTTTTATTGTAAAGCAGCTATTCTCTTTTTTTTTAAAGATTTTATTATTTTTTGAGAGAGGGGAAGGGAGCAAGGAAGAAAGGGAGAGAAACATTAATGTATGGTTGCCTTCCATGTCCTCTAGCTGGGGACCTGGCTGGAGACCTGGCCTACAACCCGGGTATGTGCCCTGACTAGGAATCAAACTGGCAACCCTTGGGTTCACAGGCCAGAGCTCAGTCCACTGTGCCACACCAGCCAGGGCTACAATTTTTAAAAATAATCTTGATTAGCGCATGTGAGGCAAAGGAATGTAAAAGTGAAACTGTTTAGTTTCCAAACACCATAAAGCAATACAATACTTTATCATACAAATTTCAAATGATACTACTTCATGAAAACAGAGTAATATAACATTTAAAACTTATCCATTATGTTAAAAAAAACTACCAATGAAAAAGTTTAAGGTATAAAAAATGATTGGTACTTTAAAATTTTTTTAAAACAAAGATAAAGGATAAAATTCTTCCCTCTTGGCTACTAAATAAAAATAGTAAACAAAATAAAATGACCTCTCAATATCAGGATGACTATATTACTCATGAATATTTTATGGCTTACACAGCTACCCATTGGGCTTAAAAATAAAACCTCTGAAAATTCAAGGGAAAATTTCTTAAGAGCATGAAAATTAATGATTTTAACTATTAAGCATTATCTAAAACAAGATAAAATAAAATATACCTGATGTCCAGCCTTTACTTGCTTCAGGACATTTTCAAAGCATACTTCATCCATGTTATTCAATTGTTGCACCTTAAAGTTTAAAACATAATCATGATAATACCAACAAATGAGATAAAATTTTAATGTATTATAATAATTTCAGAAATACCACATATATGTATGTATATAATACAGTAATTAGTAAGACATTATAAGTTAAATAGTGTATCTCCCTTGATAGTTGCTACCATGAAATTATTTTTTACTTGCATATAAGGTTATTTATTTTGGATAAATAATATATCAAAATATGTATTACTGGTTTAATGATAAACTTTTATTATTTAACACTGTCCTTCAATCATATCAAAATAACTTTTATAAATGTATACTTATATATAACATATTCTTATATGAGAATACAAAATATACATTGATAAACAGCAATGCAAACTGCTATAAGCAACTTTTAGGAGGAGAAATTACTCTCCTACATATAGTTGAGAAATTGCCAAGATTGTTATATTTGTAATACTACTATAATGGTCCTTTGGAGTCTCTAATCCAAATAACTATTAAACAATACATCAACACAAATATTTCAAGAAAAATTATAATTATAAATCAATATTTACCTTATTTGCACTTTTAACGCCCAGAAATGTTTGTCCAAGAGGAACTGGTCGAAAACGGCCATCAAAGTAGAAAAGTCCAATGTTGGGATTAACGTGTAAAAATGTAGCAACATCGAGGTAGTTAGGTAAAGTTGCAGACAGTCCGAGAATCCTTATCATACTCTGCGTGGATTCAACCTGTATGGATTATTTTAATTAATGTATGAGGTAAATTCAACACATCTGGATTTTTATTCAGCTTAAAATAAGTTTCAGTAAATATAAAGTATGAAACAGTCACCCCCTCCAATAAAACAACCCCTCCCCCAAGAAATACAGAATAACACATAAGCTAAAAGAAAGATCGTAAGAAAGAAAATGCTTAAGCATGACATCTGGGATGGTATAAAATAATTGAAAATATAAGTCTAGTATATTTCCTGAGCTAGAAAAATTTTATTAGATTATGTTTTCTTCTTTTTTCCTAAAAATGAATCAAGGTCACCAAAAACACAGCTATTCCATAAACTAAAAATAATATAGGCCATATTCTCTGATGACAATGTTATATATCTAGAAAGTAAAACCATGGAATGGCCAAAAAATTTTATTCACTTGATAATTAAAATATATTATCATGATCCCATGATGCCACTAACAACCTCACAGCACTTTTCTGAAAAAGCTGTTGATAAGTTTGCTCATTCAAGAAGACTCAAATTTGGGTATTAGCAAAACAGGCCAACGTGACTAATATGAACACTTTCAGAATCATCCGTCCGTTAGTACTGGCTTAGGATGTTTTTTGGTCAAAGAGGATACACTACTGAGTAAAACACAGATTCACACGTACAGATAGATACAGATGAAAATTAAACTACAGATACATATACCACTTTTTACTATGAATTTGCTTTCACTAAAGTGATCTTGCCAATTCCAGCAAAAAACCCAAACCCAAACCCAAACCCAAACCCAAACCAATCAAAACTTAGAAACCCTAATTAAGATCTAATTAAGATATTAAATAATGGCCACATCCATTATTTAAGAAATCTCCCTTACATGTTATGATAAAAATACATACTTTACAAAAATTAGAATGATTTTTCATTAAACAATACTTGTAGTCCTAAGTAACACTGACGATGATTCAAAAGGAAATGAAACTGATTTTTAGTTTTAAAATCATTATTCACAATATAACAGTTACTAGATATATTTTAAGTATTTTAAAAATACATGGTACCCTACAAATACCAGAGGTACTTTTCTGCTAAAAATGTATTTTTAAGAAAACTGCATTTTTCAATTAAAATATAATCCTATACTTCTTAATATAGATAAGCCTAGATAAGAAACACTTCCTTTTAAATAGGGGTAATTTGGAACTTTTTATTTAAGCAAATCTTAAAGCTCTACATCCTACACGTATCCATCTAAAAATTATTGTTAAAAACTATAAAAATTAGTATTTTTCAGCTTCCTCTTTATCATTAGCCCCCAAAATAGGCAGTACATTTTTATTACGTTTTCCCTCACATAAAAACCTAAGTTTGAATAGTCTCCCTATTCACTGAAAGCAGTTAAGAAGACAATATTAGTTCAGTGTTGTTAAATATAAAATATGTGGCCTTTCTCCCACTTTTCTCTTTTCCAAATTTCTCTCAATTATGTCAAGTGTGTTGTGAATTTTGTCCTTATTGCCACCATGCAACTCAGAACCAGAAAAGAATCTACACTGCATTCAAATAGCTCCCTATGGTGGGTGTTACCAGTGTTGAGGTGCTGTGTAAAACACTGCCGTCTACTGGGACAATCTGATAATCACAAGGAACAAATAAAAATATTTGCCATTTTGCGAGCACTATACTAGTACACTGGGAATATGAGAAGAATCCCACAGACCCTTCTGTCAGGGAAATTAAAATCTAGTAGAGGACAGATGAAAGTGGAATTAATTATAGCAAGTTGTGAAATTATAAGGAAGACTAATAAATGCTAAATTTGTGCAAAAAAAAAAGAGTACAAAGAGAAGCCTCCCAAAAGTGAAGTAGGACACACTTCATAGAAGTAATAGTTGGCAGATTCAAAATAGTAGTAGGGTTTCGGCCCTGGCTGGTGTGGCTGAGTAGATTGGTGCCAACCTTAGAATCCAAAGGTCACTGGTTCAATTCCCCAGTCAGGGCATATACCCAGGTTACAAGCCAGGTCTCCAGCCAGGTCCTTAGCTGGAGACAGGTGAAAGGCAACCAAACATTGATAATTCTCTCCCTTATCTTCCTCCCTCCTTGCCCTTCTCTCTGAAAATAATAAAGTCTTTAAAAAAACAAACAAAAAACAAAAAAGAGTAGGTTTTCAACAAATGGATGAGTAGAATGATGGAGATATATAAATTTTCAGTTATAACTCAATGTCATAACCAAAAATATACTCTGACTTAAGTACAAGTTTCAGCTCTGAAAAAGGATTAGTCCTGGAAAGGAAGTAAAGGAACAAATGCGTTTGTATGGCTGGAACCTATGGCAGCTAAACAACATTTTGAAGTTAAAATTGGACAGATCAGGGCTTCGAGTCTTTAATGTCCATCTAAGAGATTTGAACATTCTTCTTAAGATAAAAACAGCAAGTCACCAAAAACTTATGAACATAGTAGTGATAAATTATAAAGTTCGAATTTGATTATGGAGATGCCAATGTGTAGGATATATTACTATAAATTTATATTAGATAAAATATATGCTCCCATATCATATTAATACATGTATTTACATGATTATGTTACATATATAATAAACAAACCTATTACATAACTTTTATATACATTTTTTTACACATTAAAGCTTATGTAGATTATATTTATAAATTATATATAAAATTATACCATTATACGTTTACAAATAATTTATAAAATATTTATAAATTTATAATTATTTCAAAATATACCTTGTGTATGATATAATTTATGTCTGTATACATATACAGATCTATTTTCTCCCTCAACTGGGAATGTTCAAAAAAGAAAGTTGTTCTGGTCAAT
Organism: Noctilio leporinus; assembly: GCA_004026585.1. NCBI lineage: Eukaryota > Metazoa > Chordata > Mammalia > Chiroptera > Noctilionidae > Noctilio > Noctilio leporinus. The sequence continues at coordinate 18,705 of PVIW01000200.1, read as the reverse complement.
TTCCTAGTAAATGTGCTGATGAAAGACCTCTTGGTAAACATGGTGATAGCATTTACTTGACCTCTAATGTACTGTAGTTGCAGGTAGGCCCTTATCTTCGCACTGCTTTTAACTGATAGCTATGGTCTCTCTCTAGGTGGCTCAATCTAAACAAACCTGGAATATGGACTCATGTGGCTCCCTAAAAATCATCACCGAAGTATATAAGTAGCAAGGTGTAAAATCAAAACATCTCCTGATCAAAATATTCTCTCTGGTATAAATGATTGATTTCCTGCATACTTTTGAGATCTCATGTAAAACATGGGTCAGAGCAGATCAACTGCAGCAAGAATGGACTTGGAGAGCAGTGATGGCAGCTTCAGACTTCCCAGGGTTTTCTTTACCTGTATCTTAAAAATACCCATATCCCTAAAATTATCCCTAGTTTGGATATTAGCAAAAAATCTGAGTTTTATGTGTCTAACTTTGAATATTTCAACCTTTTATCTTATACGTAAGTGTATCTAGTTTTATAGCTTGTTGCATGGCCTTCCATGTAAATGGACCCTACTCTCTCTACCCTAGCCTAAAATCTAAATGTCAGTAAAATGTAGATCTGTGTGGCTAGCATACAGTAGGTGTTCCATAATGTTCACTAAAGGAATAAATGAGAATGTAAGTATATTGCACATCTTTCTTTAAACAAATGGGATTGTATCAGATACAGGACAGCTTGCCCCTTCAGTGACTATAAAATGGGTATCTTTTAAGCTTCCTTCATACGGCTCTCATTCTTTTCAAAGGTTGCAGAGTATAGGTTTATTGTAAAAATGTAATACAACTTATTAAACTATTTCTTCCTTTGTTAGACATTGGGTTGTTTACAACATATTTTACATTAAAGTAGGCTTCAGTGAATACTGGTGTTAACATCCTTTGTGTTTTGTGCTGCCATTTCCATACATTAAATTCTAGAAGTAAAAACAGAGAGTTGATTTTAGTGAGTGTTTTCAAATTGTATTCCTTTTTCACTTCTGCTAATGTGATAGAAGAGAAATATCTCATGGTAATTTGAATTCCTTCCAAGCATATATTCTATGATTCTTAGTATTTTTATTTCTATTTATTTAAAATGTTTAACATTTTTAATAACAATTTTTTTTATTTACAATAACATTTCAAATATAATGAACATTTAAGCTTTATTTTATATGCTACAAATATTTTGTTATTGTGTCATTTTAAAATGTAAAAAGTTCTATTTTAACATTTTAGAAGTATCTTTACTGGTCACAAATTTTTAATATTTACATTTCCAAATGTATCACTTTTATACCCTTTGGAGTTTTGCATTTTGCTTAGAGTTTCTCTACCCCACGGTTATTAAAAATGCTCTCTTATATTTTCTTTAAAGCACTAAGGGTGTTGTTTGGTATAGCTGAATCATTAATCCTTTTAGAACTTTATGCTAATTTACCAGAAGAAAACATATTATTTTAAAACATTTAAAAATGCAAAAAAGCTTTGAAAGTTTTATACTCCATTTTCAATATTAAACTTCAATACCTTGATCTGGATCAGAGATATTTAATTATCAAATATTAAAAAATCTGATTACTTGGTGAGAAAAAATGTTAACACATTGTTGATTGGCAATTTTATACAAAAGTTAATGCAAATGCAAACCTGAGTTAACTCAAGTAGCCAACTACATCCATCTGTTCATTAAGAAAAAAACTTTAGTGTGACTCCTAGGATTTGGGCTTGAGGACCAAGTGGATTGTGATGCCATTTATAAATACATAGGAAAGATGACAGTATCTGACATGTTTAGCAAGAGATGTCTATGGAATTTCAAAGTAGAAACATACAACTGCATTTGGAGATGGCTAGAAGTTAGAGGGTATATTTGGGTTCTATGTAAAGATTTAGATGGCACAGCCATCAAAATGTGATTTCCCAGGGTAAGTATTTAGAACAAAAAGAATGATAACATGTGACAGTCTTAGAAAACATAAGCATTGAAGTGTGAGAAATGCAAGGGAGACTGCAAGGGGGCCTGGGAAAGAGAGGCTAAGCAGGTAAACAAAACAAACGAAAATACAAGTGAAGAAAACCAGGGCAAGATGGCCTCATGCAGCCAAAATTTCAAGACTCAGGAAATGGTGAGTTATGCCAAATATAAAACTGGGTAGTATTAAAAAGTTTAAAAAAATGGTTTGAGAATGATACTTTGGATGATAACTGGCCATCCTGATAAAAACCACTTTATCAATTATGTTAAAGCAATACACAGAATGCAGTGGCTTGAGTCACAAGGGAACCAGTGAAAATAGATACTTCTAGAAGCTAGGCGGTAAAAGACGTCTGTTAAGCAGAGGTTGCTGGGGAGAAGTCGGTTTCAGAGGTGAAGCTGGACAAACAGTGCCTGCTGAGGGAGAAGCTGACACAGGAGGCAGGAAAGGGGTAACTAACTGGAGTTCATGAAATGAACGAAATGAAGGAGGTCCAAAGCAATGGGAGAAGGAGCCTCTAAATAAAGGGCAAGGGATGGAATGATGAATAAAGCTGTGGGGAGGGATTTGAGGGTTTTTTCTGTGTGGGGAAAAGAGGAGGGGGTGTAAAGTTCAAGCACAAAAGCCTTTCTTTTCCTTCAGTAAAAAGGATTGCTATGTAAGAACGAGGCAGGGGGTGAGGAAGCGTGAGGGAAGAGTCTAGTGAAACTCGGAAATAATTAATGTAGGGAGAAAGAAAAAAGCTGCTTACAAGTTACAGGGTAACCCTGTCGAATTCAACCTATGAATTATGCAACCCTAGTCTACCTACATCACTGTGTCATCTTCATTAGTGTTTAGCAGAATGGCGGGAAGCAGAGACATCGTTCAACTGGTTCATGGCTGGATTCTTCCAGGTAGTCAGGGGATAAGTTAAGGACATGGTCATGGAGTCTTGGTTATTTTAGAAAGAAAATAAAGCCAAATCAAAGATCACAGGAATCAGAATCCTTGATTACGTTGAAAAACTAATGTTCATTTATTTTCCATACGTGTACAATTGAATAACAAACATAATTTTTTTATTTTTAAATTTTTATTTTTTACAAACATCATTTTAATATCACCCATATTCTAAGATATCTTTTCACTTAATAAAAAGGAGCCAACAGAAAATAATCACAAGACATTGGTTAACTTGCCAGTTTTGGTTTGGACTATTTAAGAATAACCGCAAAAGTCTATAACCAGAGACAACATATACATGTCTCTTAAAACATAATGATTAAGATTATGCATATTGGCTGGTTATATCTCATTTATGTATCAGAAAAATATAAATCATTAATTTATATGTATTATAAATATAACTTATTTATAAATTATAATTATTTTTAATTATTAGGGGGAAGAGTTGGGCATGGAGAGGAGAGAATCAGATGAAATTTCTAATATTCTCCTGTGGTCTAACGTATTTTAATATTGTTTAGTCAATACTAGATTTAGCTTTGCAATATAGGTTTAGAACAGTAGTTTTTCAACATTTATTTATTTCCCTTTTTCATATTTTAGTTTTATTTATTAATTTTTAATTTTTACATTTTTAAATTAATACATTTTATTTATTTTGCTATTATAGTTGTCCCAAATTTTCCCCTTTTGCTGCCTTCCACCCAGTACCCCATTCCCTCCAGCAATGCCCCCCTTAGTTCATGTCTATGAGTCATGCATGTAAGTTCTTTGGCTTCTCTATTTCCTTTACTCTTCTTAACATTCCCATCTATTCTGTAACCACCAATGTGTATTTTTTTTTCCTTTCATATCCAGACAATTCACCATTTAATTACTGCCCACAATATATCTAAAATACTATCATTTAACATGTAATAATTATGTAAACTATTGGCATATTTTAAGTTTTTTTGTATTAACTCTTCAAAATCCTGTATGTACTTTGAATATGTGTAAAAATATGTATGGGTGTAAATGTATTTTTGCATGTGTTTGGTAATATTGCAATTCACATTACTTAAAAGAGTAATTCTTTAAACAAATGAATTAACATAGGCATTTTGGAATAATGAAAAGAAAACTTTGTATCCAGTATTTATTTTAAAGAGAATTCATTAAATAAGACTTAGAAGGAAGATGGGGTATTTTTAACATGAAAATGATGTAGCTAGTTCTCTCCCTAGTAAAATTAACTTTATCCCTATGAACAACACATATTAATGTTTCTCTGAATGCTACATTTAAGTTTAAAAGTTACTCATCTCTCCAAAATAAGATTTTAAGTGAGTTGCTCTTACCTGCCGTAAAGTACGTGCCACTATGCTTTCTAATACTGGTCCTCTATCTTCATGAAGCAAGTGAACTTCATCGAGAATAAGAAGCTTTACAATTTGGGAAACAGCTACATCCCCAACACTCTTTCTTGTCACTACATCCCATTTTTCTGGTGTGGTCACAAGCATCTATGAGACAAGAAAAGATAACCAAATTAAAAAGGTGAAAAAGTTACATGGATTACTTAAATTTCAACTGTGTCATTCAAAAAGAAATAAAAATTGGTCACTTATGTACAGATCAAATAAAAGTGTGTTGAAAATATCCCAGAATGGTGTCTAGTTCACTACAGGCAATGGTCACTTCAGGAGGATTTTTCTCTAACCTTTGATATTAAACAGTTATTTAAAAGTCAGTGAGGTAGTTGGTCTTTATATTGTAGGATGGAGTGTAGAAAATAGACAAGTTATTATATATTTTTTTTCTCCAAATTCCTGGTTTAATAAGGACTTGTGAGGGAAAAAGGTCCCAAACATCAGGCTGTTCACAAAAATAACCCACAGCATCAACTTTAGAAAACAAATCTTAAGACTATTACACTAATAATTTTCCTAGAGGATGCATTTACATGCCAACTTTCATTCACAAAAATACATTGTTATATTTGTGTTGAACAGCCCCACGCAACACTCTTGCAGCACTCTCCCGTGGGGTTAACACATACACCTCTAACTCAAAGCTGCACTCAGGGGCTACTTAACTAGTGAGATTGCCTTTGCAGTTAGGGAAGCAACTACTCAACTCATGTATGAATGAAAAGAACTGTTCTCCCTGCATAACAAGAGATTATTTTGGAGACAGTTGATAAAAACCATACATCCTTTTTATTGTTAAGTCGTAAAGAGGTATCAAAATTAAAAGCAAAAATTACAGGGTAGGACTTAACTACTAGGAGTGTCAAAGGAAGTGAAAATGGGACTAGGCGCAGGACAGTATGAATTAATGAACATGGGAGGAACAAGGGTGGGAAGGACAATGAGCTGAAGATACTAGGGGAGAGGATCTGGTGAAATTTTTGATCTTAGACAAGCTCCTAGGTAAAGAAATAATGGGTAAGATTTCTAAACCCCACTATGAGCTTAAGAGTCATCCTCGCCATTGGTGCTCTCTCTCTGTCATCTTTTCCTTCCTCAGCCTCTTTTTCATCATCCTTGCTCAACTCCAGCTGGTCATCCCCCCGATCTTCATTATGATCATCATCCAGTAGGTCCCCCTCCTCAGCAGAGTCATCTGCACCCCCCTCAGACTCCATCTTCACATTAGTCTCATCTTTCTTCAGGGAGCTGCGGCTCTGCTCCTCTTCTGACTTACTGTTCTTCATCTCTACTCCTTGCTTGCTCGGTTCCTTTTCAATTTTTTCCAGGCTTTCCGGTAGAGAATCCACTTTTTGTTTAATCTGGGTCAATTCCTTCTTAATGGCCTGAAGATCATCTCCTTTCAACTTTCCAGACTTGGAAGAAGATCCTCGCTGTCCACTCTTTGAATTGAAGCCACTTTTGCCCCTTCGTGAAGTGTTTCCTGATACACGCTGGCGTTTGGAGGGCGCTACAGCCCGAGCAATAGGAGGAGGAGGAGGAGGAACACGTGCTAGGTAACTGTACGTCCTGTCATAATAATCCCACTGAAAATCATAGTCCAAGTCAAAAGAGGAGCTGAGTAGAGGGGACGGAGAAGGGTGTTCTGGTACATCTCCGCTGCAGATCATTTCACACCTGCTTTTCCTTGGTTCGCTTTTGGCTCTGCAGCCAGATTAATATCTAAAACCTGGCCAGCAATCATTCTCCCATCCTCTCCTGCCACTGCAGCACGGGCATTTCTCTCATTAACATATTGAACGAAGGCAAAGCCCTTATGAACAGAACAACCCACAATTTTGCCGTATTTTGAGAAGATAGCCTCCACATCAGATTTCTTGACCACAAGTCAAGTGAGGATCTGTCTTGCTGGTAACATTGTTGGCCATTGTCTTTGATGATACGGTTCCTCACAAAGCTGAAATGTAGCTGAAGATCAAAAAAATCTCACTCAAGGAAAGTTCCACTAACTTATAAATTTCAAGTGATTTGTAACCAGGAGGGAGAAGAGATTTGATTCTGAATCTCCTACTCCCAGGTTCTAGGTGGAAAAGACAAAGATCGAGGTCAGAAATGCGGCAACAACCACTCAGCCTTCCTCTCTTCACCAAGTTATTATATTTTTTAAAAGCATCTTATAATGTAATAAACAAATGACACAATCTTTGAAGCCTGCATACACTGATAATGGCCTTTATTTGAAAAGGGACAAAGATGTGACCAACACATCAAACTGAAAAAAAATAAGAATGCACTGTAGGAACCATCACCTGTTTGTACCTATGCAAATGTGAAGAAACTTTACTACTGACACCCAGTTTTTAAAAAAGTGCCCTTTAATATCAGCTACAGATGCAGTACTTTGTATACTATACACTAATAAAAACACTACGTGTAACTAGCAGAAAACGGGAACCCAGACAGCAAGTCCCTAGTGATCCAGAGAATATAAAGCAGGGGGCAGGCCCAGGGTACTTAGGAGAACTTCACAAAGGTAGACTATTTGACATGAGTCTTTGACTATATATCTATTTGCTCTTTTATATGTAGAATCCTTTGTGTCCTCTAAAAGCATAATGTGGCAGAGAAAAAGATAAGTTTAATAATAGCTTCTACTATAATAACATTACATTAGGAAATAATTTTATAAGTGGGTAATTCAAAGAACACTTGAGGTAACAAATGGAAACCAAAGCTATTCCTAGCCAACATATAAGGAATCACAACACAGCTTTGCTTTGAAGAGGCTAAAAGTGAAATGGAGGATCAGACATAACATTTTTGTTATGATATGTCATATATGTTTTGTAGTTACCTACAAGGTTGACAATAATCTTTATGTTTTTTTAAGATTTCAAGTAGGTAAATTCTTAACAAATGTACAATCTAAATTTGTAGATATTCCCTGTTACATTATTAGAGATATCATGCTATGCTATTATTTTGAAATGAACTACACTTATCACAAAATTTAACAGCCGTACTTCACCATATTAACTGGTAAGCTGTAATGAAACAGATTTAAAGGAATTCATGTCTTAAGTGTTATAGACTACAAATCCAAAGTTACCTAGATAAGTTGCTAAAGTGAAATGGTAATGTTGAGATCACATCAAATTTTATGAAAAAAATATGCTACTAGAACTTAATATAAATAGATGTATAATGAATTTTGAGACCTAAAATGGGTTGGAAAATTCACTATGAATCAATATCTTTTATATTATAATAAATTAGTCTACTTTGAAAAATGACAGATTTAAAATGACACGATCTATTATAAATAAACCCAGAGAGCACTAATAACCTTTTTATGAAAAACGTGTATCTATTTTCAAAAACAATTCTCCTACACTGTAAATTTATGTCACATTAAATTAGAAAATAATCAAGTTAATTATTTGTAAATATTAGGAAAGCTACAAAGTACACCATTAAATTAGAATAAATACAAAGCTTGTCTATCTACCTCACCATGAACATAGACTAATAGACTACTGTGCCCACTCTTTTTCATAATTAACTTACAAAAATAATATGGTGACAATTAAATTGTAAAATTAAAATAGTCAGATATTAGAAAAACATACTACCAATTCTTAAAAATTCATCCTAGCATTTTATTTTCTTATTTTCAATGTAATGAGAAGTGGCTTCATTTATTTTACTATTTTATTACTTCAGTTCTCTGAACTAATATGCCTAGAAAATAACACATTTGCTTAATGAATTGGAACTTATATAAGGCATTTCCACCAGCTCTTATATTAGGACAGAGGTTAAATGTCAGGATCTTTATTGTCAACTTAAATTTTTCATACTACATGTACTTATACCCTCATGAGTATAAAAATCATTCCAAATTATGCCAGTTTTATCCTGTCCACTGTGAAAATGACTTGGTTGAGACGTTATACACTACCACTATACCAAATACTTGGTGCATTAAATTTTAAAATGCTTATCCATTTGGCAGCAAAACCAAAAGACTTGACAGAACCTAAGCTAGTCAAAATCAATCCATCTGGTCATTCAGTTAAACATTAACAACAACAATATTATATTTTGCCTTTAAAACTTTGTGATCTAGAGGAAGTCATTTTATCTCCCATTCACCTTTTCCCCCAGCATTATTAAAATTATTGACAATTATCATGTAAATTTATGTGAACATGACTTGATACATATACATATATTGAGAAATGATTACTATTGGGCAGGGGGAGAAGGGTTCAGTTGAGGAGCCAGTGTGAAGGACCCATGGACATGGACAATGAGCTAGGGACTGACTGAGGGAGGGAGCAGGGAGGAAGACTGGGGAGAGCAAAAAGGGAAAAATGAAACAACTGTAATACAACAATAATAAATAAAATTAACTTAAAAAAAGAAAAATGATTACTTCAGTAACATTGGTTAAAACCTGCAGTGCCTCACAGAATTACCTTGTTCATGTGCATGTGTGAATCACACATGCACATGTATATATAGTGAGGACATTTATGGTATACTTTCTTAACAACTTACAAGTATATAATACAGTATTATTAACTATAGTCACCATGTAGTACATTAGTCCCAGAACACATTCATCTTGTAGCTGGAAGGTTGTACACTTTGACCAACATGCCTCCATTTCCCTCACTCCCCAGGCCTGGCAACCACCACTATATATTTCTTTGAGTCTGGCAATCTTATATTCCATATGTTAAGTGCAACATACAGCATTTATCTTTCTCTGACTTATTTCACACTCAGCATAATGCCCTCAAGGTTCATCATATAATATCCAATTATATCACATTTTCTTTATCCATTTATCCTCTGGTAAAATACTTAGGTTGTTTCCATGTCTTAGCTATTGGGAAGAATACTGCAAAGAACACAGAAATGCAGATATCTCTTAAAGGTAGTGATTACACCTCCTTCGAACATATATATATGCAGAAGTAGGATTGCTTCCACTTTTAACTCTTTGAGAAACCTCCACACTGTTTTCCATAGAGGTAATTAATAACTGGTGGGAATTTACATTCCCACTAATAGCTCAAAAGGGTTGCCTTTTAGCTCCTGTCTTTTTGACAACAGCCATTCTAACTGGTATGTGATGGTATCTTATTGTGATTATAATTTGCGTTTCCCTGATGATTAATGATGCTAAACATCTTTTCATATACCTGGCGGCCACTGTATATCTTCTATAGAAAAATGTCTATTCAAGTTATTTGTCCATTTTTAATTGGATTTTTCGCTATTGAACTTTAAAGTTTCTTATATATTTTGGATATTAACTTCTTATCAGATAGTTTGACATTTTCTCCCATTCTATAGTTTGCCTTTTCATTTTGCTGATTGTTTCTTTTTTCTGTAGAAGCCTTTTCACTGATTTTTTTGTCCAACCTGTTTATTCTTTTTTGTTTCATGTGCTTCTGGTGTCATATCCAAAAAAGACCGATGTCAAGGAAAATTTTTCCTATATCACTTTCAAGTAGTTTTACAATTTCAGGTCTTACAATATGTCTTTATACATTTTGAGACACATAGATAGGTGGCCATTTTCATTCTTCTACCTATAGGTGATGATTACATTAGTATATCCACTTTAGAAAAATGTATCAAGTTCTTTACAATTTTTGCACTATTGTGTCTATGTATACTTTACTTCAATAACAGTAAGATGTGTGTACACATGCTATCATAAGTATAATAACTTATAATTAAAAGCCAAACTTAAATGGCAAGAAGGGATACCAGAACTAAATAGGTAAAAAAGGTAAGTAAGAGTTTGCCAAAGAAAAAAAGAATAATATTACAGCTGTGAAAAAGATAAGTATGTTTTTATAATTCTAACATTCACTGATGACATATCATCTCTTGTGTGATCGTGTGTGTGAATATGTCTTCCTATGTGTACTGCAAACATTTTGACGGAGAAATCAAATATGGAATTTTGTATGTAATTCTTCAACCTATTAATTGGATATACTTCATTTATTTTTTTTAACATATAGATAATAGCTTCTAAATTTAGGCCAATTTTCTGTTCACTTATTAATCTTCTCAATGAGAAACCCTGATAAGCACCATGAGCAAAAATATAAATTCAATATACTTACGGGGAATCTTTGACCAAAAAAAAAGAAATCAGATACATAATTTAGACCATACAATCTCTTTTTTGTGAATGTTATTCTTGTTGCTCCTTATTTTAAAACAAAATATATTCTTGTCTTTTCATATTTTTCATACCCCGTCCATGAAACCTAACTCCAATAAATTAAATCATCATACAGAAAATCAGTCCTAAAATTAATTCCATTACTATTTATAATACATAGCCAGCCTCAGAACAGATAAATGTTTGTGATCTCTAAAAATCATGTTGTATGTTTAACAAATTTTGTTATATCTATTGTAAGGTTATGCAAATCATATCCATATTTAACATTTTTTAAAAATAATTTTTACTGTTGGTCTGGTATTTTTCCTTGAGGCACATAACTACAAATTAAAACTAGATTTAAAATGTTAAATAAATTGTTAAAGGAATATGAAAAGTTTACTTGCAAGCCTTTATATTTATAACTTATTTTGAAACTTTTGGTAGATTGTAGAAAATTAGAAAAACTTTTTAAACTAAATATATAAATAACTTTTTTATGAACCAGAATGGTAAAGTACCAAAATTTAGTCATTAAAATGCAAGAGTGTATTTATTACTGCATTTCATTAAATCTCAGGCGCCATTGATTGTGAGTTACAACATTATTTTATGTCACTAAGAAGTTAACAAACAGCACTATCAAATTTTAAAGTCTTATAATTGATGAAATGTAGTTCATTTAATTGAAACTGTTAGAATCCGTTAACAAAGCTAAAGAGCAATATTCATGAATGCTTACTTAATACATCTTCTGTGGTGAAAACGGCCTGGCATTGTAACAAAGCATATTCTAATGATACAAATGTAGATTTAGCAAGTTTATCTTCCTTTCTTTTTTAAAAAAATACAGGGTGTGCATGATAAATTGGCAAAATTTTAGTCAAACAACATACCACAAAAGTGTTATATTTTGAAAAAAATTTATTCTTATATGTAAATACATAAACATAGTCATTTTTTAAATTGTTAAAAAAAGTCTCCATTTGCTGCAATAATAGACTCAATTCAACTTCAGAATCTTGAGCACCCTTTAATTAACTTTCCCTTATCCATGGACATCACCATGTTTTCAGTCTTAGCTTTAACAGCCTCTTTATTGGAATGAGGTTGCTTATTCCACTTCTCTCTCACAAACACCACATACGTAATAGTCTAAAAGATTTGCACCTGGTGAACTAGGAGGCCAGATTTCCTTTGACCAGAATTCAGAAACACTGACATCGAGAAATTCTTGCACCTTTTTCACATTATGTGCTGGTGCATCACCTTGTTGGAAGAGAAAATGATGTCCATTTGTAAGTTGCTTCATCCCCGGTACAAATACTTCTCTCAAAACGTCAAAGTAAACATCAGCAGTCACCTTCAAGCCTTGTGGAAACAAATTTGGGGTCATGGTACCTCCTTCATTGGTGACAACACCTAATAGCATCACTGTAGCAGGAAATTTCATTTTCATGACAATTGGGACTTCATTAAGATTCTCACAGAGCCACCTGTTGTGTCTTCTATTGACCATTTGGTCCTGCTGAGAACTCTTTTCATCAGAAGAAAATCAGAGGGTTTTTTCCTTTGGGGTTTTCCAATTTTGTTAACAGTATCCTTGCTTTTTCAAAGTACCTTTCCTTTGTCTGCTGTGTCATAAACTGGCCTCTTCTAAGAACATAGGATCTGTATCTGATACTTTCAGCAATAATCTTGTGAACCATTACATCCAACCTCTGCAGTTCTCTTGCTATGGAGCTTATTGACTTTCCTGGATCCTCATTGATGATCTCCTGGATTTGATGTACAATATCTGGACTTGTGTGATCCTTGCGTACCTTATGCATTTTCCTTGTTGGTGTGGTGACATCAGGATCAGCATTATATACCTTGTTCATGTTGTCAACTGTATGTAAAGGGATATTATTGAAGTCTGCAATTTCCTTGGCAGTTTGTCCTGCATGCAGTCCAGAAATTATGGCTGCTCTAATATTGTATTCTTCAACATGCAGGTTGCTCTCAGAACTTAATACTTTATATCTGAAACAATGATGTTTAATAAGAAGCATGTGAAATAAGGAGATGCAAAGTTATTGCCAATGCATCACGCACACCCTGTACATAATCGCGTATCTACTTGATCAATAGGCTTATAAACTATATGAGTTTTTAATTTGAAGATTAAATCTAAAATGTCACATGGGTTAAAGTCTATAAACATACATATAATTACAGTTACACTAACCTCTACTACATACATGTCAGCTCTCATAGATGGCAAAAGCCCCATAATGGAATGTGACAGCTTGGAGATTATACCTGCCCCTAGGATACTATAAAAAATCAGTTAGTTCCAAATACTTTTCTAAATTTTTTATGTTCCTTCCTTTCCCATCAATTCACATACATGAGTGCACACTGACACATATAACGAACAAAGTCCTCTGAAGTATCTAGTTATATTTATGTCAAGGATGATAGCCTTCAATTATAAAGTGAAAATACAAAAATTAACTTGGAAATCTTCAAATATAAAGGTAGTTTTAATGCTTGTTCTTCATTGAAAAGATATGTGTGATCAAGCTAAAGTAGAAAGAATATAGTCTTGATATTGCCATGGTAAAAAAAATTCTGTACTATTTTTAGTTCAAAATTTCTTGAGGAATATTAAGCAAAAAATAAAGTATAACTCAAAACATTCTAAAACTTTGAAGGAAGAGAGCATGGATTTCTTGAGAGGAGGTGAGAAAAGGTCCTATAATATGTAATTCAAAACTGAACACTTAAGAAAATACTTTCTAGATGACATGTGTTTATAGCTAGAGTAGAACTTTCCTTACAGTTCTTTATGTTGATGTAAAACTTTCCAATAATCCCAGAACATACTGAAGTCCAGTGTCATTGATGTAAGCTTGATACAATCCTTTAGTTTTACCCTTTATTATTTAATACGTGTCACATTCCTGAAAAAATTAAGTAATTTTTCAGAATGATACTAGTATTTATGGCTAGTGAGTTCCCACTTTATGACTCACTGGTGGCAGGATTTTCCTGAACTTTCATAAGTAACTAGAGCTCTTAGTATAAACATCATAGATGTTTTGACATTTTATTTTCACTTCCTTATTTACAGGGAACCTAGGTCACTTTTAAATATGCTATGTGTTGTATTATACTTTAACAATAAAGATATTTTGATTTTTCACAAATAAATTTTCTCTTTATTTTTAAGTATATTTTATTGATTATGCTATTTCCTTTGCTCCCCTCCCCCCAGGACCCCGCTTCCTTCCTGCAATCCTACCCCCTTAGTTCATGTCCATGGGTTGTGCATATATTCCCTGATCTTTCACAAATCAATTTTCTATTGACTTTTGGTCTGTATTTCAATAAGCTAGCATGATAAACTTTGCAAGCAGCACTCTTAAACTAATTTAAAAATAAAGTTTCTAATTACTTTGTTATTTTTACTTAATTTCCATAAGAGTATGAAAATCACATTACACAAAAAAGGTAACTACATGTTGATGTCAAACAAACAAACTGTTAATGGAAGATGGTACTCAATCTCTTCTGTATTCATTCCTCTAATACTATGAAGTAACCTATTTTTCTGCAAAGAAAAATATTCATGGAATAGGCATAGTTGTCTTTCTAAAATTTTTCAGTGATCCCTGGGTGTTGTAGCTCAGTGGTTTGAATGCTGGCCTGTGAACCAAAGGGCTGCCAGTTTGATTCCCAGTCAGAGCACATAACCAGGTTGCAAGCCATGTCTCCAACCAGGTCCCCAGCTGGAGGCAGGTGAAAGGTAACCATACATTAATGTTTCTCTCCCTTTCTTCCTCCCTCCCTGCCCATCTCTCAAAAAAAGAAAAAAAAAATTTAGGTTTCCCCAAAAAATAAAAAAAATTTTTTCAGTGAAAGGAATCTCAAGTGCTTTTAACCTAGAATCTATGAAAAGGGTCTCACAAAATACATAAATTGCATTGCATTCACTAAACAGCTTTTTATTCATCAAAAATTATAGTCCTCAGGCCCTGGCTGGTAGCATAGGGGATAAGGTGCTATCCTGTGAACCTGAAGGTTGCTGGTTCGATTCCCCAGCCAGGGTACACAATGAGGTTGCAAGCCAGGTCTCCAGCCAGGTCTGTAGCTGGAGGCAGGTGAAAGGCATCCATACATTGATGTTTCTCTCCCTTTCTACCTCTCTCCCTTCCTCTCTCTCTGGAAATAATAAAATCTTATAAAAACAAACTATAGTTCTCTTACTGCCCTCTCCAACCCAAATATATTAAGAACAAAACAGTTAAAAGCAATAGTGTATATACTGAAGTGAACTTTTTACTCAAAGCATTTTAATAAATTTTACAAGTAGCTTTTAAACCTTGTAAAGGTAAAAATAATACCACCAATTCCATAATTCTTAAAAATAATTATAGCTTATTTGCTAATAAAAGTAGTAAGATATTTTAAAATCAGATTTATCATTACTACTTCTTAATGGCATACTTTCAATGCAAAAAATAGTTATTCCAGCAGATAATTTTTACATTTCATCAAGGGATTATAAAAGTGGTAGCCTTCTAGTTCCATTATGCATAAACACATGGTTAAGCCAATTAAAACTAATCTTAGTTCTTAGAGATTAAAGCTTTCACATTTTAGGTTCTATTCCTATTGTTTAGATATCTTTCTCAATAAAAAAGGAAGCTTAAAATTTTATTTTGGTTAATTGGTTGCTTAATAATATAAAATTGGAAGTACAAATATGAAAAAAAAAAGTCAAAATGTTTATAGTTACAAAGTACTGAAAATAATTCCTGCTACCTAAACCATATTAATTATGCTTGTATAGTACTTGAAAAATTAAGCTTAATAAGAATCACCTTCAGTATATAAAAGAATGCCATTATTTTTTATTCTGTTTCTGAAATAGGTACTATTAAAAATAAATCCCAAAGCCAAACAAAGCAGACAACTAGGGGAGTAAAAGGCAACATTAAGCCCTGGATGGTAGCACACTGAATAAAGCGCCAGTCTGTGAACCCAAAGGTCGCTGATTCGATTCCCAGCCAGGGCACATAACCAGGTTTCAAGCTAGGTCTCCAGCCAGGTCCTTAGCTGGAGGCAGGTGAAAGGCAACCATACATTGATGTCTCTCTCCCTCTCTTCCTTCCCCTCTCTCTAAAAATAATAAATAAAATCTTATAAAAAAAAGGCAACATTATAATAAATACAACACTATAGTAGTCTCTAAACTACAATAAATCAATGCATCCAAATATTTATATTTCATCATCAAGACTGGATTTTTCAACCTGTTTAAAGTATCTGTACCTAAGTATCTTAGTGAAGAGTGATTTCAAATGATTAGCATTCTTTACTCTTTACTTATTTATGAAACACTTATATAGTATGTCAAGGAGCTAAATAAATTATTTTATTCTGAACATCCTGAATATCTTTATGTATTGCCGAGGTTCAGATCTGTAAAAAATTAATAAGTTGAAATAAAGCCTCTGTGCTGATAAACTACACTGTTATTTTTACTTTGTCTTGGTGATCACTGTAAGTAAGCTATAAAACCAAGCTGTATTTTCTAAAGCAAAATACAATCAATGGAGTGATACAGCAATTTCAATGCTTAGATACGCAATATAAAGATATATGGCCTGAAGTTAAACTGGTTTCTAATATGACTATAAATAATGATAAAAAATAACATCAAAATTAACTTTGAAATGACAAATTGATGGAAATGCTATTCCCAGTTACTGATTTGAATGTGTTAAAATGTTCGTGTTCTACATGGCTGTTTTGCAGCCTTCAACATTTAGCATTTATGCCATTTTTACAAAACTTATTACATTTTTATTTTCTATTATATGCTTTGTTTTTGGTACACAATTTCTAGTCTATCATGCACACTCTTTGATTTTTCTAATAGAAAAGGTCTGAAGACACTGTAAACACATATCCAAGCAAGAGTTAAACACAAATACTGTGACTATAGGAAGTGGGCTCTGCAGGATCCTGGGAAGCTAAAAACAGAGATTCTCAAATATACAGTTGAGTACTGTACCAAAATATGTTTGCAACAAAGAACATTCCGTTAAACTGATGACCAGAGACTGTAAGCCTAAATTCTATAAAAGGGGATTGGCTTAGTAATTAGCTTCTTTCTCAACTGTAACAGAACCTTGTATACTGGAACTATGTTTCATAACAAGAGGTAAAGCATGTATAAGCATGTATGTTGTCTCAGCTCCTGCCTCTGCATTGCCTAATGCTTCCTTTATGAACTCTATTGTCAATGTGTAACAGAACTTTCTGTGAAAACTGTGATGGTCTATATCTGCATTACCGAATTCAGTAACCACTGGTGATTACTGAACAGCTGAAATGAGGCTACTACAAATGAGGGAAAGAATTTTGAAATTTCATTACATTTTGTTTAATTTAAATAGTCACATGTGGCCAGTAGCTACTATATTGAATAGCCCTCCACTATAATCCCAAATTAATTTAAAAAAGACGACATGGCAAATTTGTGTGTGTGATCCTTTCCAACAATCATTCACATTGTATGCTTATTAAGTATATGGTTTTAGGTCTACAAAATTGGCATCACTGACAGAAAGGTTACTCTGGAGGAGAACAAAGAGCAGCACAATGTAGGAGGTTCAATTTATAAACTTTATTGAGGCTAAGCACCTGGTCCCCGACCTGGCAGTTAACAAAGGATACAGAGCAGGTCTAGATAAGTACAGAGATGAGCAAATGGAAGAAAAGGGATGCTCGTAAACCTTTTGAAAATATAATTTGTAAATCAATGTAGATTTTCAATAAGTTTGACTTCTTGGATCTGTAAAATGGGACACTACTCAATAAGGGTCCAGGACTGACTGAATGAGGATGCACATGTATACATTTAGCATAGTGACTGGATCATAATTTGAATTCAAGTTACCTGCCTATATTCCAATAAATACTCTTTCATTAATACCAATACACAGTTGGATACAGTATAACAGCAATCAAGATTTTATTTGAGAGGGGTCCAGATTTCTAGGGCCATGCCAGATCCAAAAGCATAGACTTTGTGGGCAAGGTATTATTTTACAAATATAAATGAATGTTGCTGCTACATGATGCAGGAAAAAGGAAATAAAGCACTCACAGTACTCAAACTGAGTTTTGTAGAATGGGTAAGATTTCAACAAATGTCATTAAATAAAGGAATTATACACAAAAGAAAATGCCTGAGGAAAATAACTAAATATCCAAGTTCATTACAAAAAATGTTATTTGAGTAATGTCATTTTAGAAGAGCAAAACTGGTCTGGCCATAACTTGTACTGGAAAGCAGTTGGGACATAAGGATGACAAACAGGCAGGATGCAGACTGGGGACAATCCAAAGTCAGGTAAATTTCTTAATGCTAATATTTGAATATCCAAGCAATAAAAGTAGAATGACTTGATTTAATTTCTTCCCTAAATGTCATTGTACCCACCAAGATACAAAAGTCATTTCTTAAAAAAAAATATATCATAAGAATATGGTCTCACATTTTCCAGAATGGTTATAATTCAGGACATTTTTAATAATCATAATTTGTTAAATATCAAACTTTGATTTAATGCGTATGCCTTTAAAAGACATTACAAAAATACAATCACACACCAAAAAGAATTATCTATCAGACTGTATCCTGATGTGTAGTTTTTGAGATATGATCTCTGTGATTATATGTTCAGAGCTTCCTGTGAACTAGCCTTGGAACCTATCGTATATATTATGCCCCTTTATGTAAAAACATGAACAAACTTTCAGGATCTAATGTGCTCAAAAACATGGGAACTGTATATATATTATACTGTGTTATACAAATCTGTAGAACTCCCTTCTCTCTTATTGTATGAACTTAAAATTTTACATGATTTGGGTTATTGTGTTAAGTGTACAAATTATATAAAAAGAACCAAAATTTGTTAGACAAAGTTATTGTATGTAAAAAGACACTTTACAAAATCAAATTGAGAATGCTTCAAGGGAAAGTCTCGATGATATATATATATATTTTTTAATTTTATTGTTGTTGTATTACATCCATCCCCTTTTTGCTCCCCTCTGTCCCCCCCCCCCCCCCCCCCCCCCCCCCCCC
>PVIW01000199.1:672996-694604 GCA_004026585.1 Noctilio leporinus | reverse complement strand
GCGCCGCGAAACCTCCTCTCCCTGTTGCCGGGGTGAGTCTCTCACACAGTCCCTCCCCTGCAAGAGTTCAATTCCGCGTTCCCTACGGTGTTTGCCCTCGCCGCCCGCACTTCACTGCTGAGACTTCCAGTCGCCAGGGAGCCTGAAACTGGCCCCGGTCAAACGCGCCCCTCTGGGCAGAGCCGCCCCTGCCCGGAGCTGACCTCGGCCCGCCGGCCGGTCGGTCGGGAACGCCTCACCTACTGTCCCGCTGGCCTCCTCTGCCTCTGGGCTCTGCTCCCCTGTGTCCAGATGCTGTCCGATTCAATCCCTAGGGTCCTGAAGTTGTCTCACGCTCCTTATCCTGTCCTCTAGCTGCTTTGGTACTTGAGAACACCATCAGCACTGCTCTCTACTCTGTCGCCATCTTCCCTCTCCCTAGGGCAAATTCTTATACCAAAATGCCCATATGTCAGTATTTTTGACCCTCTTTGGTTCTCTTCATATTTTTTTTTCCTTAGTATATTAGTATTCTACTGATACATCACAAAATGCCACATGTGTAGCCATTTAAAACAATATACATTTATTATCTCACAGTTTCGGTGGATAAGGAGTTTAGACACAATGCAACTTGATCTCTGCTTAGGGTCTCACAAGGCTGTCAATCAGGTCTGTGTCCTTATTTGAAGCTTTGGATCCTCTTCCAAGCTCACAAGGTTGTTGGGAGCATTCCTGTCCATACTGCTGTAGAATTCATGTTATCTTGTTCCTTCAGGGGCAGAAAGAAACTCTTTGAACTCAGACAGTGCCTCAGTCTTTTTTATAAGAGCTCTTATGATTCAATTAGGTCCACCAAGATACCACCTTTTAATTAACTCAGAATTAACTGATTTGGGATCTTAATTACATCTGCTAAACACCTTTGCCTTTGCCATATAAGGTAACACAATTGTAGGAGTGCTACCTTATCAACCCTACAGTATTCTACTGGTTAGAAACAGATCACAGGTTCCACTCATACTTAAGAGGAGAGGATTACACAAAGATAACAGTACAAGGGAGCAGGAATCATGGGGCTATTTTAGAATTCTGCCTTTGCACTTGGTAATCTCATACTTATACATGTGTAACATTCACTGTTCAGCAGGAATGACTCTCAAATCTTCATCACATTTTCAGTTTCTTTTCCAATAACTATTTCAACCATCTAATGATCGTCTCTGCCTCTGGGGTCCATTAGCATTTCAAGCTCTACAGCAGTGAAAACCATGCACTATATAAGGTCTTCTGAATTCTCAAAACACAGCTTCCCTTCATTCCTCTAAGCTATTTTTCAAGTTGTTCATAGGCTGGTTAACCTTACAACTTTAAAGGAGTAGTGTGTGAACTTGAGTGAAGGATGTTTAAGGTATCTTCTAATTCAATATGCAAAAAGGTTTTGTGAATGAGCATATGTTTTGTTTTGTTTTGTTTTTTTCAGGAATGAATGTCCTTAGGCTTCTTTCGATTTTCAAAGAGGAACGTAATTGAATAAAATCGACAGTTAATTTTTTTTCTCTCTTTCTACTTGATTGTCAAATTCTTTTAACTTTGCCTCCTTGATATTCTTAGTAGTACTTCTATCATCACCACTGGCATCCTAGTTCCAGTCTTCATTGCCTTTGTATTATACACCTAATCACTCTTTTGCCAATTTAGTCTCCTTAAAGCCCATAGTTGAACATATGTTTAGCCATTCAACCATTCATTTGTTCATTCATTTATGCCAATTTAATCTTCCTAAAGCCCATATTTGAACATTTGTTTAGCTATTCAACCATTCATTCCATTTACAGTGCTGATTACTGACAATACAAAGATGGGTAGATGTTTCATGTCCTTAATCTATTCCCATTTTGGTAAAGAAAACAAATACAAATATTTATTTTTAAAATTTTTATTTATTATTTTTAGAGAGGGGAAGGGAGAGAGGCAGAGAGGGAGAGAGACATCAATGTGTGGTTGCCTTTTACCTGACTCCAGCTAAGGACCTGGCTGGAGACCTGGCTTGCAACCTGGTTATGTGCCCTGGTTGGGAATCGAACAAGTGATCTTTGGGTTCACAGGCCATTGCCTTATCCACCAGCCAGGGCCAAGGATATTTTAAAAATAAACAGCATATGTGTAAGAGTAAATTTTAGAATGTCCTCACTGTCCTGGGCATCATCAGAAAACACATTCTTTCTGAGAGATTAACAGACTCACACAGGATGTGACACTCGAGGTGGGTCTGGGAGAATGAATAGAAATTTTGTGGGCCCAAAGGAGTATGCAAAGACCATTGAGGGAGATGGAATTGTATGGTTTAAAGTAAGGAGTTAAAGTACAGGTTGAGTTTGGGAAGGTTTGAGTTATTTTTGTGAAATATAAGGATTCATGGAATGGAGTGCTAAAAAATGAGCTAAAATGCAGAGTGGCCAGATTAGGAAGCTACTCAGTTATCCTTTGTCAGCTCCTATGAAAAAGTCAGCTATCCATTCCATCAGCGATAGTTTGTTAAGTGCCTGGTATGGGTTAAGTATTATGAAATTTACTAAGAGAGGAGAACATAAATGTTTCCACTTAAAAAAAAGGTTAATATCAGTCCTGGCTGGTGGCACAGTGGATAAGGTGCTGGCCTGTGAACCCAAAGGTCACTGGTTCAATTTGCAGCCAGGGCACATAACCAGGTTGCAAGCCAGGTCTCCAGCCAGGTCTGTAGCTGGGGGCAGGTGAAAGGCAACCATACATTGATGTTTCTCTGCCTTCCCCTCTCTCTAAAAATAATAAATAAAATCTTAAAAAAAAAGCAGTCAGACTGAGGCTGGAATAGTTTAAAAAAAAACAAAACAAGGTTAATAGAAAAAATTAAACATGTGAGATGATAAAATGTTGCATGCCCCACTTCCAAATTCATGTACTGAAGTCTTATCCCCCAGGACCACAGAACATGATTGTGGCTGGAGACTGGCTCTTTAAAGAAGAAATTCAGTTAAGATGAGATCCTTAGGAAGGCCCTAATCTAATATGACTGGTTTCCTTATAAGAAGAGATTAGGATAGATTGACCACAGAGGAAAGACCCTGTGAGAACACAGCCTTCTGCAAGTCAAAGAGAGAGGCCTTAGAAGAAACCAACCATGCTGGCACCTTGATATTAAACTTCTAACCTCCAAAATTGTGAGAAAATAAGTTTCTGTTGTTAAAGCCATTCAGTCTGTAGTACTTTTTTATAGCAGCCCTAATCACCTAATATAGAAGGTATTCATAAGGCTGATAAACACACAAATGTGTTCTATCTCAGTCATCAGAAAAATGCAAATTAAAACCAGGTAGGATACCACCACTCACCTACCAGAATGGCTAAAATTTAAATGTCTGTTGACTATTACTGTAATTGTTGACTCCATTAATAGATATTAATAAAACATTATCCTGCACACCATTCAAGAGAAAAGAGGCCATAAAGATAAACAAAACAAGACACTGTCCCACCCCACCCTGAACTTATGGTCCAGAAAGCAGGACAGACAACTAAACTTGTGAAGAGAAATAATACGCACTATGTGCTATGATTGTGAAAAATATAAGACACTTTGAACACACAGCAAGAATATCTTGCCTAATGTAGGAATAAAATCAGTGGCCATTAAGGAGACAGGTAAGCATTTCAGGCTGTTCTGATGAGAGCTAGACTGAGATACATACTCCACAAACAGGTACTTCTTCAGGGAGATGTTTTTAAAATAACTATTCAACTTTTACTCAAGTGATGCTGAATCAGCTTGGGAAGAGAACAGAGAAGGACCACAGGGTTTGCCTCAGCTTCTTTCCTACTATTCATAGGCAGTTCTGCCTGACCACAAACTCACCAGAACAGAACCCAGCACTCAGGGTTGGCTTTGTGGGTGTATGACTTGTGAATTTGCACAGGTTTCAAGCTTAGAAGAGCATTGTGCTTTGCATGCTCTGCTGTCACCTTCTTGAAATCCTTAATTTCTGAACAAGGGGCTCCACATTTTCATTTTTCACCACGTTGTTTAATTTATGTAGCGGTCCAGCCTGCAGCAAGTGTACTTGCAAATCCTTAAAGTGTAATTTAGCATGCCCCTTGGGAGTTTCAAATGTCAGGGAGTATTGGAAATGTAGCTGGGCTGACTCCAGATCTGCCAAGTCAAAATCTGCATTTTAAAAGCTCCCATGGTTACTTAAGGCACATAAAAGTGTGAGGCGTGTTCACTGAGAACTCCTAGTGCCCCATATGTACTGAGAGTACCTAACCCCTACCGCCTCTGGTGAACATGACTTGGCCTGGCCAATGAGAATTCCCTGGCAACAGTGATTCATTCGTTTAGAGAAAAGCAGGTAACACAGGTATGCCAAATACTTTAAATATTGGAATTTGGGTAGAAACCACTCAGCTGTGACCATCCTTTTTTACCCTGGGACTGCTAGCAGTAAGAGTGACCTGAGCCCAGAGCTGTTGCGGCTGCCATAGAAAGCCTGAAAATGAAACCAGCCCTGCAGAAGGCCAAGCCAGGAAGGGGGACAGGACTGCGTCAATGACATCACCGTAGCTCCTAGGTCAAGGTTGACCTTAAATCTACGCTTAATTTTTTCAGTTACTTGGACCAATAAATTCCCATTTTCATGTAGGTTCATTTGAGTCAGGTTTTCTACTCTTTGGTCCAAAAGAGACCTGATGGATAAGCTCCTCTTCTGGTCACATTTCCAGGGATGACCCTCTGGAGCAGAGAGAGCTGGTTTGCTGTCATCGCGTGTGCACAACGGCAGATGCCCTTTTTGCTTGAACTGTCCAGTTTGATTTTTGAGTTGCAGAAATTCCCTGGATAATTGCCAAATTTCCACTTTGTTTTACTTTCAATGATGCCAGTCTTGGATCGAAAATATTTTCTCTTTGCTTGTGTTTTTCAGCAGTTTAAAAACATGCAATCCCATTGTAGCTATTAATGGAGAACCAGTCAATCCCAATATGCAATAATGTATTTCCTTCTGGGGTGTAACTTCCTTAGGCGGTTCACTGAGTCAACAATGCCAAGAATGAAAAGCTCCTGTTTTCACATCAGGAATAAATAGTTAAAAGAGTTTTTCTAACTAAAGCCCACCCTTACTCCCATGTTCATTACCTCCTTCAATTATTGCTTACATTCCATTATCTCAAGGAAATGATTAACCAAGCTTTTTCCTTAACACAACATCAGAGGCCTTTTTCCTTCAAAGCATTCCAAACCATGTTTTATTTATCTTTTGACTACCTGGTAGGTAGCTCAGTGCTCTGCTTAAGTGTTTTCTTAATATGTACTTACTGATTTCTGTTAAATGAAGGCTACACACACTCATAAACAGGCTACAGGTTAATAAAGTTTAAGATTACAAATCTAACTCAAATATGAACCATTAGGGCTGTAAGGGATTGAGATATGCTTTAACTGAACTCTTTTCCTACTCTGATTCTCTCCCTCTGTCTTTCTCTGTCTCCACCTGTCTTCGAGAAATAAAACATTGTATTATAGATATAACTAAAACCCACCGTACCATACTTCTCATTCACCCTCTTCCTGGTGGTTAAGTTGGCGTATATGAATCCAGTGTATGTTTTTGTACTTTTATCATGTATTTTAGTGTCTGAAAAATGTACATAAATGGAATCCTATTAATGTATCATTTTGTAATGTGTTTTTTTCCAATTGATCTTATATTCCTGAGTTCATCCCCTTTCATACCTGTAGATAACTCTAAGATAAGTTTGCACATGAGCACAAGGAAAAATATATATGGCTGCTTACTGTAGCACTGTTTGTAATGAGAAAAAGTCAAAACTACCTAATGTAGGAGATTGGATAATCTGATGGAAACAAACTACTTCTATATTTTACATGGCCCAGAGAGGTTATATGAAATGGCAAATGTCACTCAGAAGGGTAATGGGAAATCCAGGACTCCTGGGTCTAAACCTAGTGCTCTTTTTTTATTGACCTTATAATTTGAAGTAATTTCAAACTTACAAAAAGTTGTGAAAACAATACATGCAAAGAATTTTTTGTATACCTTTTATAAGACTTTTTAAAAAACACTTTGTCATTTTTGTTTTCTCTCACATTCTCTCTATCTCTCTCATACAGTTATTTTTACTAAGTTATCTGAGAGAGGTTGCTTACTTATACAGTATAATGACCTTTTAGCTATAATACTCCAGTGTATTTTCATATAAATAAAGATATGTTTTTAAGTATTCACAACACAGGTATTGAAGGCAGATTTAACAGTGACACAGCATTTTAAAAATAGCCTACAGCCCATATTAAAATTCTGTTAACTGTTCCAGTGATAATCTTGTCAGTAAATCTTCCCTTATACTTGCCCTTAGCATAGAATTCAGTCCAGGATCATGTGTGGCATTTGGTGGTCAAGCCATTTCAAATGATTTATTATTGCTGAATCTGAAAATGTTTCACAGGTATGCCTTTAGTAATTCCTTTATTACACACACCTGCTGACTTTAATATACTCTTGTAAACTGCTACATTCTTGGCATATACACATTATTACCACCAAGGTTCTAGTCTTGCATCATAAAGGTTAATTAAAATAAACAATTTAAACAGCAGCTCCCATACCTTGAGGAATTCATAGTAGGGCACAGTGCTGAGATAGGAACATGATATGAGGGAGGTGACCCTGGCAAAATGCCTCATCTCTCTGACTTAGTTTCCTTAGCATTAAAGTGTTAATAATACACCACAAGTTGTTGGGAAGTTAAATAATGTATGGAAAGAGTCAGGTATGAATTTGTAGAACTCACATATAACATACTTTTTTATACTTTTTTCAATTTGTGCACTGAGATTTAGTTTCTGTCAAGTTTGTGTGTTAATGGTTATGACACCTAGGAGCGCTTAAGTCTGTTCATGGCAGGAAATGTAGGAGGTGACACTTGAGTCATTTCTTCCTTAGTTCATGACAAGGTTATCTGGTTTCTGCTGAAACACAGATAAAGGGCTTTATCTTTTACATACTATACCATATAAAACTTAGTACCACGCAAAAATTTTTGTTGGTGTAGTCATAGAAAAGGATTTGTATCTGGTTGCTTGAACATTTTGGTTAGCCATACTTGACTCAGTTTTGAAAGTCAGTCTGTAATTTAAATGGATTGTTCTCTTCTCAGATAATGTGCAATATATTTAGGCATAATTATTGAGATGGAGAGCTGAAAATTATAAACGCTTTTTAAAATATCAGAACTTTGTTTCCATTTTTGACTCCCAGTTAGGATGCTAAGTGAGTTAATAGTGCAATTCAATGCTCACGGGCTTTTAAAAATATAGGGTATTTTTTTAAAGCTGAAATGCATTTATTGCCAATTCTTCTGTCTGTAATTGCAAAGAGGTTGATGGAGGGAGTTGCTGTCAGGATGACTTGAGGTGTAGCTCCAATAACTATTGACTGAAAACAACATCAAGTATATCTTTGCATAGTAGTAATTATTCAATTTCAGTTAAACTGATGTACCAGATAAAAACAAATACACAGACAGCATCATTGCTAATCATTATTAGAAGAAAGTCATGGACATTCTGGGAGCAAAATACAAAGTTGTTGTTGTTGTTGTTGTTGTTTTTTTTTTTTTCTTTTTCTTTTTCTTTTCAAGTCTAGGGGGTTGTATTAATTGGGATGCTTAATTATAAATAACAGAAATACAACTTAAAGTAGCATAAGCAAAGATAAGACTATTGTAAGTCATGAATGTGATTAAACCTTATTAGCAATTAAAACCAGGTTCTTAGATGCTTTTAGGCTTCTCATTCCTTCTCATTGCCTTTTTCTGTTAATCTGTGTTCTCTTGCTTTGTATGCAGACCATCCTCCTTTTATTTTGGTCATGTGGAGAAAAACAAGCCTGATCATAGCTTCTGAACTTTGTATCTAAAGTTCTGTCAGTAGAGAGAGTCTCTGTTTCTCCAAAGTTCCTGGGGGAAGTCTTTGATTAGTCCATCTTAGGTCAGGTGTGCTCCTCTAGCCCAGCTGTTATGACCAGAGTCAAGACCTGGAGGAGGCCTTGTACTGGCTGATCTTGCATTAGGATGCCTCATACCAATCACCTGCAGCCAGCTACCAGGGTGACACTGAAGGAACATGGATAGGAGGAAAAGCAGTTCCCAGGAAAGAGGAACTGGGGAGACAGTAGATGACAGGGGTGTACTCCATTCCTTCTTTGAAAAAACTTCTGAATACCTGTTTTATCTATTAGGATTATTTCAAATACAAATTACAGGATGATCCATAACAGTGATTTAAAAATGTTTGTCTCATCTAAAAAGTAGAGAAAGTGCTCCAGGGCAGCTCCTCCAATATCACTAGGGAGATGGGCTTCTTTCATGTTTCTCTGCTATCCTCAGTGAATGGCTTTTGTCCTCAGGTCCCAATGGTCCCAGGTGACTGCTGTAGCTTTAGCTATCATGCCCACTTCCAGTCATCAGGAAGAAAGAAGGGGAGGAGAAAGTGTTCTCCATTTGTCTGTCTTTTTTAAAAAGACTTCCCAGCTTCTACATATACCTCATTGGACAGAATTCAGTTGCTTGGCCACACCTGGTGGTGGGGAAGGCCAGAGGATGTGTCTTCCATGGGGTCCACTGATATTTCAATAATATAGAGGCTCTGTTAGTAAGTAAGAACATGAGAATGAATGCTGAATGGAAAATTTGAAGTCTCAACCACTTTTATTGTGAGCTAGACACTAATAATGAGAACAAGATGGGTGTGATATATAAACAGAACACTACAGCCATTCCCTAAAAGGCCCAAGATGAGGAGGAGAGTACAGTGCCAGGCAAAAAGATTAGCCTGAGAATTAATTTATTGTTGTTGTATTACAATTGTCCCATTTCCCACCCCCATTGCACTTCCTTGCCCCACTCACCCCATACCCTCTTCCACAGTCAATCACCAAGTTTTTGTCCATGGGTCATTTATACTAGTTCCTAGACTAAATGTTTCCCTTTCTTCTCCTCCCCCTCCCCCTCTGGTCACTGTCAGTCTGTTCCTTGCTTCCATGCCTCTGTTTCTATTTTGCTTGTTTATTTGTTTTGTTCATTAGTTTCTTGTATTGGGTGAGATCATATAGTATTTGTCTTTTGCTGCCTGGTTTATTTCACTAAACATAATACTCTTCAGTTCCATCCATGTTGTCACAAAAAGTAGGAGTTCCTTATTTCTTTCTGCTGCGTAGTATTCCATTGGACGAGATCACCAAAGGAGAAACTAAGGCTTGGGCTATGGGGCTTCTAAAGCTTATGTGGCAGAGAGGCTAGTAGAAACCAGAAGAGGAGGCTGAGTGGTCAAAGAGAGAAATCATGGGCTTATGGTGTTCTTGGAGTGAACTGAAAAAAGTATTTCAGGAAGGAGAGTAGTCAACTAGGTCAAATCTTTAGCAAGGTGCACCAAAGTCAGTATCCCTGTCCTAGAAAATAGAACAGAGAGAATATCAAACTCCAGTGATTGTTCAAGGTCACACACTTAGCATGTGGTAGATTCAAAATTTAAAAACCCTGAGTGCGTGACCTTATTTCAAACTCTTTAATGGAAAATAAAAGGAGAATGTTAGCCTACCTATTGCAATATTATTTATGTTATTAGTTCAACATACTTTTCTGCCAATTTTTTGCTAAATGAGGATTTCCATTGCTTAGGAAAAAAAAAAAAAGAAACAAAATGAAGAAAGGAGAGTTTTAAAGAGTACTTTTAAAATTCATTTCATTAAAGTTATGAGGATAGGTTGAATCTATCATCTATTATATTTTCAAAGCAGTTTTTTTTTTTTTTTTTTTTTTTTTTTTTTTTTTTTTTTTTTTTTTTTTTTTTTTTTTTTTTTTTTTTTTTTTTTTTTTGCATAATAATTGCTTTTCTGCATTACTCTGGGCTCCTCCTCATCCTTACAGAGTACCAGATATGCTGCCTCTATTCCATCAAATGGAATTTCCAAAGTAGCACATTGAATGGAATGTGCAATGAATACTAAAAAAAAGGGAAATGAACTTGCAAATATTTGGCAGCTGGCAGCTTCTTAATATGCTAATCTCCTCATTTAAGAAAACATCAGTGATTTTCAATTTTAGCAACTAAGATAAAATAAACTTCTACATTGAATCCCAAAGTAAAATGAATACTGAATTTTGTTTAAAGTCCAGATAAGGGGAGATTTGGAATAAGTATCACATCAGTCAGTCTCCAGGGAATATATTTTTCATGTTTACTTTGATATTCTGAACACTGCAACAAAAGAGCAGGATTATGATAGGAATTGGGAGTTGGTGCTGTTTACTAGGTGAACAAGAGCAGTTCTGTGCTACCTAAAAGTGAATGCTTTTTGGGTTTTCTAGTCCTGTTTCTTCATCTCCCCTCTGCTACACAAGTCTTGTGACATTTCCTGCCTCTCCACTCAGGTATCTCATATTCCTCTTCTTTCTACATCCATTTAGGCATTTATCCCCTCCTCTACCCACATTGACTTATGAGTATGAAGATGTATAAGAAGAATTATTACAGGTATAGGTATGATAATGAAAAACTGGAAACAATCAAAATATCCAGAATAGGTAAATGTATTCTAATAAATTTATTCCATGGAATACTGTGCAACTGTTACAAGAATAAGATAAAGCTATGTATAACATGTGAAGATCTCCAAGGTGTATGGTTAGGTGAAAATAGAAAGTCACAGAGCAATATCATATTTTTAACCATTAAATAAACTGGAAAGAAAAACACTATTGAGAATTATTATTACAATGGGGATGGGACATGGGAGGCAGGAGTGTGCAGGGGGACTGTGTCACTTTTCACTCCATTTATATTGGCATTACTTTGATTTTTTAAAGCACTTTTTAAAATGAGTTACTATGTAGCTTAAAAATAAAAATGCTATTCAAAAATTTACTATTATATTCTTTCTCTTGCACTCACTTCTGATAAAATTCTCAGGCAGGATGTGAACAGAGAAAAAGCAGTCATGTTTATTGACTTCCGTATCTCACACTTGGGTTCTAGTGTTTGACTCTTTTATGATTTCCTTCCTGTGCTCTGACAGTCACTACTTTTAGGCATGCCTTTATGGTTAGAAATGGCATTTTGTTTTGCTTAAAGTTTTGAACCAAGCATCTCAGGAAAGGACTATGTTTATTCAACACTTACTTAGTTTAGGTTTTGTTCTCATAAAACTAGACCAGACTCTTTTTACTATCCCAAACAAAAAGGAACCATCTAAGAATAAATTCTTAATTTATTGTTAATTCCTAATTATGAAAATTAGATAATTTGTCTCCCTGAACATAAGCACAAAGGAGATGTATCTTCATCTCCTTCCATCAGAAAACTGATGGATAAAAAGGTGCAGAATAGGTTAACAAATGAAATTAGCAACATGACTAAGAGAGTTCTAAGATGAAACATTAATTGGAATTTAATAGTGTAATCTTAGCAGTGGGAAAGAGACATAATAACATTCTATCAAACCTTTGTTAGAGTTTCATATAAAATTGCCTTAACTGTGGCAGCCAAGAAAGTAGTACATAATCCACTCCATGAATCAGAATCCAATTATTTTATATTGGTTTCATGCATTCACCCAAGAGAGCACCATAGCTTGTTTTTAATCACTTCTTTTATTTTAAATCAATAGTGTCTGCCAAGTGCATAACATTACCTATTAAAACATTACCTTCTATTACTGGTATAATTACTTCATATGGAGATAAACCACAGCACAATTCAGCAGTCTTTGGGGTTATAAAATCTAATAATGTTTACAACACAGTATTTTATTCTTAGTGATCACAAAAAGAACATAAACTTGAATGAAACCCAGCCATTTATGATAAAGTAACTGGTAAGAAACAAGTTAATTATTGTATCTAGCACTGTTTCTACCGGCAACCGGTAAGAGAAAGGTCCTTGTTACAAAGATGTTCAGGGTGTAAGGAGGTTTGAGGGACTTGTGGTTCCATTAACCTGGGTTGGCAGCACGTGGTGAAGATGGGAAAGCTGGTACAGTCCCGAGGTCTGGGCTACTCAAGGCACAAAGATTAATGGAACAGAATAGAGCGCAGAGAAATAAACCCACACTTTAATAGTCAAATAACAGTGGAAGCAAGCACATGATGAACTAAAGACAGTTTATTTAATAAATGGTGTTGGGAAAATTGGACAGATAAGTGCAGAAAAACAAAACTAGACCACCTTTTTACACCACACACAAGAAAAAGAACTGAAAATAGATTAAAGAGTTAAATGTTAGACTCGAAACCTTAAAAATTGTAGAAGAAAATTTAGGCAGCAAAATCTCAAATATGTCTCATAGCAACATTTTATTGGATATATCTCCCATGCAAGGGAAACAAAAGAAAAAATAAACAAATGGGACTTTATCAAACTAAAAAGGTTTTGCATAGTAAAGGAAATCATCAACAAAATTACAATTTACAAAACGGGAGAACATATTTGCTGATACAACTGATTAGGGGTTCATATCCAAAATTTATAAAGAACTTATAAAACTCAACACCAAAAATATCAAACACATCAATTTAAAAATGGGCAAAGGACTTGAATAAATACTTCTCCAAGGAGGACATACAGGAAGATGGCCAATAGACATAGGAAAAGATGCTCAATGTCACTAATCATCAGAGATATGCAAATTAAAACCACACCTGTCATAATGCCTATCATCAACAAATTAACAAACAAGTGCTGGTGAGGATGTGCAGAAAGGGGATCCCTTTTGAACTGTTGGTGGGAATGCAGATTGATGCAGCCACTGTGGAAAGCAGTATGGAGACATCTCAAAAGGTTAAAAATGGATCTGCCTTATGACCCAGCAATCCTACTTCTAGGAATGTATTCAAAGGAACTCAAAACACTAATTCAAAAGCACATAGCACCCCTATGTATATTGCAGTGGTATTTACAATCGCCCAGATATGGAAGCAGCCCACATGTCCATCTGTGGATGAGTGGATAAAACAATTATGGAACATTTACACAATGGAACGCTACTCAGCTGTAAAAAAGAAGAAAATTTTACCCTTTGCAACAGTATGGATGGATCTGGAAAACATTATGCTAAGTGAAATAAACCAGTCAGAGAAAGATAAATACCATATGATCTCACTCATATGTGGACTCTCATGAACAAACTGAACTAACAGGGAAAATGAGGACAGACTTACAGCTGGAGAGCAGGATTGACAGTTGGGTAGGGGAGGTTAGCGGGTGGAAGAATTGAGCAAAAAGGAAAAATGACTCATGGACAACAGTGTGGTGAATGTTTGGGGTAGGGGGTTTTAAGTGGACTAAATGGTAATGGAAATAAAAAACAATAGAGATTTTTAAAAAGGCTATGATTTAGTTCATGGATTGTGTGTTTCTTGCTTGTAGAATATAAACCCCAAAGTTGCATGGACTTGGCTGGTTTTGTTAACATCCATATTGCTCAGATTGCCTAGTACATAGTATGAATATTCAATACTTCAGTGAATACTTGAATAAAAGGGTCACAGAAAGAAAACCCTTGACTGTTTTACCAAGTCCACATTGTGATTAAGTAGTTGAAATTTTCCCGGAGTAAGGCAATGGCAGGCACAATGCCTCTGTTACAGGTATTGCTTCAGTTTTCAGTCCTTTGGGACCCTAAGGGCTAATGGCAAAGACAGACCTAGAAGTGTTTCCTCCGTGCTAAATAGTGATGTGGGTGTGGGGAAGGAATCTTAAAAAGGAAAAGCAACCCCCTTCCCACTCCAGACAGCAAGAAGTTCTAAAAGAGACCCTCATTGTAGCATCACTGAAGCATACAATAGAAGACCAAATAATGCTGCAATTGTTTTTTTAATCTTAATCCTCACCTGAGGACATGTTCACTGACTTTAGAGAAAGAGGAAGGGAGAGAGAAAAAGAGAGAAACATCAGTGTGAGAGAGAAACATTGATTGGCTGCCCATAACATTCACTCTGACCAGGGATCAAACCACAACCTAGATACGTGCCCCAACTGGGAATCAAGCTTTGCAACCTTTTTGCTTCAGGGGACAATGCTCCAACCAACTCAGCCACCTGGCCAGGGCTAATGCTGCAATTCTTTAAGCTTGACAAAAGCATTTTTGATGTGCAGCAGATTACAATTATATTGAAATACACTAAGAAAATATTCTCCACATGTCAATAAATATCATGTTGGTAAACATCAAAGATTCATCTAAGTCTTTTTTTTTTTTTTTTTAAGATTTTATTATTTCCAGAGAAAGGGAAAGGGAGAGAAGCAGAGAGGGAGAGAGACGTCAATGTATGGTTGCCTTTCACCTGCCTCCAGCTGCAGATCTGGCTGGAGACCTGGCTTGCAACCTGGTTATGTGCCCTGACTGGGAATCAAACCAGCAACATTTGGGTTCACAGGCCGGTACCTATCTACCAGCCCGGGCTGTCTTTTTTTATTTCTATCTCAAATACTACCTGCCTTTTTGCTTCTTTATACATATCTCACTTTGGAGAAAAATAATGCAGAGTCATATGGTCATTTAGAAATTAAGACATTTAATATTAGCATTTTATTAGTGATTTAAAATATACTTTCATGATATGTGAAGCACAAAGAATATATACATAATTTTTTAGAATAGAATTTCACAGCAGGGGATATGTTTTGTAATGTTCCATTTTTGGAATAAAATGTCTTTAGTAAATAATGTAAAGTAAAATAAAGAGGATTGTCAATGCAAATATAAAAAGATGGCTTATGATAAACTACTTACATGCTGTACATTAAAGAGTCCTCATAGATAGAGTGACTATATGATTTATCACCCAATGAAAGGGTGTACTAATCATACTTAACACTGGGACAAAAAACAGGAAAACTAGGATATATAGTCATCTTCCTCATGGGGACACTTAATGATAATAAAACTGTTTTTAGCTTTTGATTTTATCTCCCTGAAGACACCTGAAGACAATTTGAATTTAGAGGGGAACAGAGGGAGAGAGAGACGGGGAGATAAAATCCATGTGAGAGAGAAACATTGATTGGTTGCCTCTCGTATGCACCCCAACCAGGGATGAACCCACAATTTAACCATGTGTCTTGGCCAGGAATCAAACCCATGACCTTTTGGTTTACAGAAAGAACAATGCTCCAACCAAATGAGCCACACTGGCCAGGACTAGCTTTATTTATTTATTTATTATTAAAAAAAAAATTTATAAAGATCTTTTTTTATTAAAAAAAGCTACAACCAAAATAAAATAGATTGCTCATGCTGAACACATGGTAGGCAGCTGGTCCTTTTTTGATTAACTGTTTGATTTGTTATAACAAAATTAAACTATTTAATCTAAATATAAGTTATTGTTGACATCTCTTAAAAGAGGAAGATAAATTCAGTGGGTAAGTTACCCTGTTTCAAATTGTTCTGGTTGTTAAAAAAATTGTTCCCTTGATTAAAAAAGTAATCCAAATTTTTCAGCTTAAAATATGTATTTCATATTTTTAAGATCATTTACCTTTCAGTATTGACTTGGTTGGCAGGTAGAGTTTCTCTCCAGTTTTAACCATTATTAATTGTGGCCATCACAAACACTGTGTCAAGGTGATTGATTCGGAGGCCACCTCAGGGCTCAGAAGAAAGGCATGTGGTGATCAGTTAGTGATGTCTGCAGGAGACATGGGATATGGAGCCATGGGAGGTGTGGCAAGTATTACTAGCCCAGATTTGGACCTAGATCAAGTACATAGTTGATTACAAAAACAATTATGCCTTGCTGTCTCATTAACTCTACTATTATGTAATTAATGCACCAACTATGCACAAGAGAATAATGCCATTGCTCTTAACTGGACTGAAGATAGCAATCTCGTGATTTCCACACATCACTGATTTATAACATTCTTTGTCCATAATCAAAATAAGGAAAGACCAAATCAGCAAATATGCTAATTAATTGTTCCTTATTTTTTTGTTGGGGCTATATTTTTATATATTCAAGAAAATTATAAGCAATATAATGAAAATTAAATTTCATTCACCCCTCGCAATCTAATATCAATGTCTTGATTTTCAATAACTATTTTCAGCATTTACATCACTACCATAATTTTGTATTATTTTCATCCAACAGAGAGGTCTGTTCTGTGCATTGCAACATAAAAAGAATGTAGTTATTTTTTTTTAATGCAGGAAGGATCCCTAATATTGCTTCTGCTTTTGTGGCCATAAAATATGT
This sequence comes from Noctilio leporinus, assembly GCA_004026585.1. Classification (NCBI taxonomy): domain Eukaryota; kingdom Metazoa; phylum Chordata; class Mammalia; order Chiroptera; family Noctilionidae; genus Noctilio; species Noctilio leporinus. The sequence goes on along the minus strand of PVIW01000199.1, from coordinate 678,317 downwards.
TTCATCTTTGTATTTTAATTCTCTAATTGTAAGACATAGGCCAGAATTAAACAGATGTTGGGAGGAAATTCAGCTTCAAATTGAAAGGCCTCTTTTTCACATTAATTTTTTTTAAAGGCTTTATTTATTATTTTTAGAGACAGGAGAAGGAAGAGAGGCAGAGAGGGAGAGAGACATCAGTGTATGGTTGCCTTTCACCTGCCTCCAGCTATGGACCTGGCTGGAGACCTGACTTGCAACCTGGTTATGTGCCCTGGCTGGGGAATCAAACCAGTGACCTTTGGGTTCGGAAGGCCAGCACCTTATCCACTGTGCTACCCACCAGGGCCTTCACATTAATTTTTTAAAAGATTTTATTTATCATTTTTTAGAGAGAAGAGAAGGGAGGGAGGCAGAGAGGGAGAGAGACATCAATATATGGTTGCCTTTCACCTTCCTCCAGCTATAGACCTGGCAGGAGACCTGGCTTGCAACCTGGTTATGTGCCCTGGCTGGGGAATCAAAGCAGTGATCCTTGGGTTCACAGGCCAGTGCCCCATCTACTGTGCCACCAGCCAGGGCCCACAATAATTTTGACTACACTTTTCTAAGAGTTAAATCCTATTGAACTGGCTCTCTAAAATATTTTGTGGAAAATAAGAATTAATAGATGGCAACTCCTCATTCATGATCCCCAAACAGGAGACAAATTCATCAGGCAGCAGGGTCTGTTCTGGAATAGTTTCATTGGCTGAAGCATTTTCCAAAAGCATGGTGGTTTCCCCTTCTATGGAGTTTTGCACATCAGAAGTGCTGCATTCTCCTTGATTTAAAATGAGACTTAATTTTTCAAGAAACAGTGTATTGCTTAGCGAATTCATACTTGAGACAGAAAGAGCAAAATTAGGATATTTTTTAAACCGGGCATTTTTCCTCAGGTCTAAGGAATCAACTGTTGTTGGTTTGAGAGCTGAAGAAGCTGTTTCATCATTATTGCTGAGATGGCTCTCCTCAGTGAGGAAGTTGGAACTCTGGGGCCTATACCCAGTGCTGAGATCAGGAATATACACGACTGTAGTGAGTAATGACTTTTGCAGGCAGTTGCTTGTCTCCAGGAACACTGTATTTTTTTCCTTCTTGTTGTGTGTGGGCTTGTGTTCTTCCGGGAGACAGATTTCTATCTCTGTAATCACTGGATCAACATATAGAACCTGTTTGCTGGAATTATTATTCATAAATTCATTCTTTTCCTGGGAAGAAAAAGCATTGTTTTATTTTACCAAAAAACATTTAAAGGTGTCAGCTGGATAACTGAATAAGGACTGCAATTCTAATTTCCCTCAACTCTCCTTTCTCTCTTCCTCATGTTTATCTTCTGATATGATTGCCTCCTTTCTTCTCCTGCCCAATTCCAAATCTTTATTAACTTCTCCCACGAGGAGACTGAAGGAAGTAAATAATAAAAATAATGTATGTTTTAAGCACATGCCTTGGTTTAAAACTTTTAAAGACAAAGAAGCATTTTACATATTAACTTGCATGTTATTTCAGGGGCTCTTAAAATTTGCATTTTGAAATATATTGAAACACTTGTTAATATTATGGAGACTTACTACAAGAAAACATTTAGTTGCTTAAACGAACAGAAAGGGTAGGGAGAATCCTCTTTAGCGTCCATTTGAGATTACAGTTGTAAGAAGAGCTTTGAGTTGAGGTTCTAAAGGTGTGCAGGTGCTCACAATTCAGACATGTGATTGTCACATGTGATTGTCTGTGATGGTCAGGAGGTTGGGGGAAGAAGATTTTTTATTTGTGTAAAGACCTGATGATTCTGGGTAAGAAAAGATCTCAAGGCTTCCCAGCAGGTGGCTGGCTTCCCAGGGCAAATAACTCTCACCCAACAGTTATAAAATTACAGCTGCTTGCTATGGCCTGAGTGTTTGTGCCCCTTCCAAACTCTATGTCAAGCCCTAATCACCAATATGATGGTATCAGGAGGTGGGGAGCGCTGAAGAATGGAGCTAGTTCCCTGACAGGTGTACCCTCTCTGCCCGGTGAGGGTACAGCCAGAAGGAAGCTGCCGGCAGCAGTGCCTTCACTAGGAACCAAATCGGCCAGCGCCTTGATCTTGGACTCCCCAGCCTCCAGGATGTGAAATAGAAACTTTTGCTGTTTAAACCACTCAGTCTGTGGTATTCTGTTACAGCAGCTCCAGCTGACTGGACCAAAACCTCATCTGAAGGAACCTCTAAGTAAAATGAGAAGAAATTCACTTCTAATTTTAAGACCCCAGAATGGGGATGGCATTCAGCAAAAAGGGAGACCTGGAGTACAGCAGCATGGCTGTTGTTCAGATGTCCCTCAGGCTCTGTCTCCCTGCAGAACTTAGGAGGTTTGGACTGGGATGGGCAGACCTGTATGGAAACCCCCTCTTGCTCCTTGTCACATTCCACATACTCCTTTCACTCCTTCCATTACAGACCCTCTACAAATTATTCAGCGCTGTGAATCCTTGTTTCTCGACGCTTTGTCCACACTTCGCCATGCTCAGCTATCTGGCTCTCCTAAATCTGCCTCTTTCCCAGGACCACGTCTATTTCAATAGAAAGCCCCTCACTGGCTTCTGGTCTTTAGCAATAGTTTTCAACCCCCCTAACAGTGTCCTCAACATTGTCTGTGTGTAGAATCACTTGGGAAGGTTTGGAAAATGCTGATACCTGGGGCTCCCCGGGGCCACCCTCCCCCTAGAGATCCTGAAATAGGCCTGGGCATTAGGATTCTAATATGCAACAACTTTATGCTTTAGGGACATCTCTGGAAATGGAAATGGAGCTGATTAAAGGATTTGCCAAAGCTCCAAATACGGGTCCTAAACTAAAAATATAGGTTAATTTTAAGTTTGAAAAGTATCAGTTAACAGAATGAAGTTCCATAGCAATAAGACCTTTCATGACCTTATCCCACTCACCATTCCAGCATTTTCCAGACACTCTTCATGTAAAGCTTTTCAATAAAGTCATACCCAGCATGACCTTCTCACTTCTGTGTCTTTTGCTCACATTGTCCTCTCTCTTTTGAATGTTCTTGGTTTCTTCTGAGGAACTACTATTCATCTTTCAATGTTTGCTCTGCATTCTTGTTATGTTTGGTCTCATTTCTGTCACTGCACTTACTTAGATACTTGCAATTCTTAGATAATGTGACTGTCCCATCAACTGAGTTTTGGGTCCCTTGATGGCCAGGCCAGAGTGTTAGGTAGTAGGAGCACGTACAGCAGATTCCTTCTCCTCTTTCATTATCATCAGCAGTTCTGCCCTACCAGCCAAGTCTCATACTTTCTCAGGGTTTTCCCAGCTCACTCTTCTCTAGCCCACCCTTGGTGACACCATCTCCACAGGGCTCTCACAATTATTTTCTCAAATTCATTGTCTCAGGAGTGAAGTGGTGCCCTCCTTGGGTTCCACCTGCTTCTCCAATCTCATGTAAAATGGAAACCCCTTTGTGTCTTTGAGGCTTACTCAGTTGAGCTCTTCTGCTCTCTTCCTTTGGTCCCCCAAGACACCTGTAAACTGCATGGCCACCAAATGACTAGCTCACAATTTTCCACTTTATTTTTCTCTTTTGAAGGGCATTGTTTGTTTTTCCTGTCTCTTCTTTCCCTGACTCTTTTCTCTCTTCTCTTAAGTACAATTTGAAATATGTACATTTTTGTTTCTACATATGTTTATACTGTTATGCTAATAGGCACACACATTTATTTACTGAAATGGAAGTTCTACTGTATTAAACTGTACTCTTGGTCATGGCTGCCATTATTTTTTATTTGATGTTGTTCAGTTACCTGTAGCATTTTCACAGCATTACTGTTCTCCATATTAGGAATGTCTTCATGAAACCATTTTGGTATGAGCAATAAGATTCTTCTTTTAATTCTGAAAAATAAAAACAGCACATTCAAAGAAGCATTTTACTTTAGGATTGGTGCAGACAACCCTGTGGGTGGTTAGGAAATCAACTATATAGAATGGAAGGCACAATGAAAATGAACCTTTCCGAAGCAGGAGCTTTCATTCCGTAAGAGATTTCCTTCTATTATTTCAAACAGTGAAGTGAAAAGTTGATTCAATACCTATCAGATTTTTCTCTTCTCTCTATTGCTCTGCTTCTGTCTAATGAGCCAGAACATTTCAAAACACACTAAATTCAAGAGAAGTGGAAGAACTACTCTGGAAGTGAAAACTGTACATATGTTAGTGACGGCAAAGCATGAGGAGCAGGAGACAGTGTGGGACGGTTTGGAAAACTTACGGAATATTTTGAAGAACTTTCCAAGGTAACCATAACCACAAAAAAATATTGAAAGACAGAAAGCTATATGAGTATAATAAAACTGTGTCATTTGAGCTTCTCTAATTCTGAATTTGTTATGATTCCAATATAGAGTTAGGATGATAGTGGTGGCTCCAAACTTTTTTTATGTGGATAGAGTGTGGGACTGGGGACATTGCCTTCCACGGCTGTGGCACAGTGAGCATAGCATGTTTTATTTAGGCCGTATACTTAGGATCACTGAGGTGGGGTGATGGAAAGAAGATGGAGAAGCTGTGTATGATCCACTTCCTCTCCAAAGCTACCCCTTGGCACTGCCACTGTATTGAAAGCACTTTCTGCACTTACACTAAAAATTGATTTGAGCAGAGAGGTTGTACCAGGAACTTAGAAGAAACTAAACTGATCTCTGGCACATTTTTCCAAGTTCACAGTACACCCATTAACAGCAGATCAGATTTGTTTATCTGTTTAAGCAGCCTCGCTATGGACTTTTATTAATAACCAAAATAGCTAAATGTACTTTGTGAGCCTAGTTTTACCTTGAACTGTAGGATAAACATAATTTCCCTACACATATTTATGCAATGTTTTATGATTCTGCCTTTTTGTACTAATTTACACTCTCCATGCCTAAACTTAGACCAAATTAGTAAATTCATGCTATTCTAGAAAAGATTTTATACAGCTGCTGATACAGTGAGAATATATATATGTATACATATTTACTTCATGTACATATTTACTCTTTGTTTCATTATTTAAAATGTTTTGCCCCTTCTTTTCCAGTTTTATACCTGAAATAAGGCTTATATAAAAATAATGTATAGTTATAGTAAATAATAGTATCTGCTCATATGTATAATAGTTATATAGGAATTATCTCTTCTTCTTTTATCTTTTTTAAAAGAATACTTATTCAAATAATTAAATTAGCAAAGAATTATCCTACTTTCTTATTTGTCATTATCAATAGGAAGTTAATCTTAGATTATTCTTTTTTTTTTTTTTTT
>PVIW01000199.1:602967-672896 GCA_004026585.1 Noctilio leporinus | reverse complement strand
GTTTCATATTAATTTGCCCACCTCTCAAGGGTGCCAGGGATATGTTTATTAATGTGTAATTTAAATGCTTAAGTTCTACCATACATTGATGTCTCTCTCCCTCTCTGCCTCTCTCATTTTCCCTCTCTCTAAAAATAATAAATAAAATATTTTAAAAAATTAAAAATAAATAAATGCTGAAGTTCTGAGGAAAAAGTCTACATAATTTTTTAAAAATCACTAGTATACTTTATTTAGAATAGCTCATTCTAAATCTTGATTATAAATTTAAAAGAAACAAAAGTTATCTCATGAAGCAAGTGATGGCAAGAAAGAGACACTTAGTGCCAGTTAGGCAAAGAACATTCAAATGTATTAAAATTTGTGAGTCATTGTATGGAACAGAAATTACCACATGAAATAATACATTGGAAATATGTATTCAGTGTATTCAGTGTGTCTAGTAAAATTGAGGAACTCAAAGGCCTTATTTTTTCTTAAAGTCTCATTTTTTTAATAATTAGGCATATATACTGACTAACTACATTGGGGAAAAATGATTGAAGAAGGCCAAAAAGGGCTACATATTGAAATATTGGCATGATTGATATCAAATTGATGAATTCAGATGGTGCCCCATTTCTCTTCACACTGATTCAGGAGATTTATTTGGGTAGAATTCAAGGCAGGTTATGACTTTACCACTCTAAAGAATCCAGGCATTGAAGATAAACTTGAGGGCACAGCAAGAAAACTGTGTGGTAAAAGAGAGTATGTGGGCTGTGATTGCCACTGGGTATGGGGCTCCTGATTAGTGCTCAGGGACCTTTAGCTGATCATTTAACTTCTGTAAGCCTTATGTAAATTATACCATAGGGCTTTTCTGGTAGGGTCATGGTGAGGATTAAATAAATGACATTTGTAAACAGTTGGCATAGGTAGGTATTTTTCCTTCCTCTGAATAAAAATGTTGATGGATTTTTCTTACAATTAACCACATTTTGGTGGTATAAATACATAATCAAAATCAGAAAACAGAAATTCTGCAAACACATACCTAGTTTGGAGCGATTTGTTAAATATCACAATCAAAGAAAGAATTGACAATACAGCAGCAAAGGAGACTGTTCCCGATAAAAGTCCAATGTCTGAGGGGAAAGAGAAAAATTTTAGCTAAGCTTTTGTGCCCATGTGATGTCAAAATTCTTGTCCTCTCTACTATTTTTAAAGCAAAGGTTGTTGAACTCAAAGGAGAAAGAAGGAAACCAAATTAATGAGCTGTAGAGTGATGGCCCTTTCAAACTGCATGACAATAACTTTTGTTTGAGACAATCAAGTTGCATATAGTTGATGTCAGTGGGTTCCCAGAAGTGCATTTCTAGCAAATGTGGTCAGCATTAGACATTTTTCTGAGCTTGTGCATGCATTTTTTATAAAAAGGGTTCATGATAAACCTCATTTGGTTTTTCTGACACGAGGGCAAATTTCCAATTGCTTGTAACAGAGCTGGCTACAAACACAACTGAAGTTTTTTAGGTTTTTTGTTTGTTCGTTTTTTTAATCTTTAGTGTGAGATAGATACTATATATGACTTGTCACCATTCTTCAAAATCTATTGTTTATGAATTTTTATCCCACTGAGAAAGGATATTCACTCTACTTAGAACTATATGTTACATAGTTCTAATTTCTTTTATTGTTATATACCTTGCACTCACATTTTAGTTGAAAAAACAATGCGTTACAGTGGTGGAGGTAGAAGGTAGAGGACAGATAAATGGTAATAGAAAAAATACAGTAAAAATAATGTAAAAACCAATAAATAGAACACTGTTTTACAAAAAAATAATGCTCACCATCATTGCTTGCATTTTGAAGTTGAATTCCCTGAAATTGTTAAATAATAAATATAATACATTCAAATGTGTCACTTCCAGGAGCAGGACATTTTTTCCCTAGTACACATGTAAAATACTATTTTCTATTTTCAAATATAGACTGTAATTGAGAAATGATTGATCACACTGGAGTTTGTTCTGAACCATTTCATTCCTCCATTCCTTCCTCCCTTTGGCAAATGTTTATGATAGTTATCATGTGGCAGACTCTGTATTGGCCCTTCCCTAGTTATTTCCGAGCCCAGGATACATTTGGGGGTCTCCAGGCTGTCCAGTCTTTCTCCAAAAGCTAATTGGTGGTCAAGGGCTTAGATTACTATGAAGTCCCGGTGGGATATTAAATTAGTGTTTTCCTAGGACTAAAACACAATTGCTGAAGATTTCATGCAAGCAACAGAAGGTATTGACGGCCACATACACGTGGGCATTATTTCATGGAGGAGGATAGAGAATCCCCATGTTAACGTAGGATTGGGCAAAGGGGACTAGAGATAGAGCCGAGTGACCTGAGATACCTGGGTTTGAAATGGACTCGGCCACTTATCAGCTCTGTAACCTCAGGGCATAATTATAAACTTGCTAAAGCTCAAGTTTCCTTTTCTGTAAGATAGAGATAATAATACCTATCTCATAGAGCTGCCTTAAGTTCCTAGCCTCCACAATTCCCACAGAAATATCCAGGTGCAGGTCTGTGTAGGCATCCTTACTTAGGGATCTATACTAAACCTAAGCACTTGCCTTATAATTGATTCACATGCAGAAATTCAGAGCCCTCATACCTTGCTTTATGTTTCATTATGACCTTTACCACTACCTGACTTTATTCTTCTTGTTTTATTAGTTGTCTTCTCACCTCCTCCTATTAGCTCCATGAAGATAAGGGCTTTGTTCATTTTTCTTGCTGCTGATTCCCCACCACCAGAACAGTGTCTAGCACATAGTAGTTACTTAATGAATATTTGTTAAGTAAGCAAAAGTCAAAAGAAGATCAATATAATTTGCAAAAATTCTTACAGTATTCCTGCCAGATTTCTATGCGAGGAGATAGGTGGTCTACAAGTGGTCAGTAGTGAAATAGTCATGCCTAAAGTTTTTCAATTTGAAATTTCTATTCAGAGTTGTATTTGCCATTATACAATCTGATCTAGTATCTTTTTATGCCTAAAATATTTATGTATATTCATCAATAGAAGATCTTGTATCATGCTAACAAATAAAATAGGATCTTTATTGTATGAGAGAAAGTGCATAGACTTCAGAATTTGATAAATAGGATTTGAATTTTAATCTGTCACTTAATGTGAACTTGGACAAGTCCATCGATCTTCCTGAGCTTCAGGTTTCCCATCTATAAAATAGATACATAAGACTTTTTCACCAGGTTGTTTGAAGATAGAAAAAAGATGATATGTATCACCCTGTCTGGACGGTAGCTCGGTTGGTTAGAGCATCGTTCTGACACACCAAGGTTGTGGGTTTGATCCCCTGTCAGAGGTCATTTAAGAGTCAACCAATGAATGCAAAAATAAGTGAAACAACAAATTGATCTTAATTTCTCCCTCTAAAGCAGTAAGTACACTTTTTTAAAATTTAATTTTATTGTTGTTTATTACATCCATCCCATTTTTCCTTCCCTCTCTCCCCTTCCCCACCTACCCACTCCCCCCAAAGTCAATCCTACCTGTTGTCCATGTCCATGGTTCTTCCATACTAGTTCCTTGACTAAACTGCTCCCCTTCTTTGCCTCCTCCTCCCCCCTCCTCCTCCCCCTCCCCCCTTCCCACTCCCCTATGCCCACTGAAGATATTGCGTATAAAACGCCTAGTAAATGGTAGAGTGAAATACTAGAAACATTTTGGAAAGAAGTTTGGGGTCTTGAGTCCCAGCACTGACTGAAATGAAAATGTACCCAATCCCAGAGAAAAGCTGGCAAAACCTACTTAAACTGCTCCTTAAATTCAGTTTTAAGCAGAGCTTTGTTGATTGTTTTCCTGTTGAAAGCATAAGGCAAATCTTCTCATCAAGAAATTTATACCTGACACACGATTTTTTTTTCAGCATGGAGAATTCAAAGTAAATGATTAGTATAGACTACTGGAAAAACTACAACACCACCAACAAAATAAGTTGTATTTTCTTACCAGGATTAAGGTGTTCTTTAAAGGTGGATGCAATTAGAAGCCCAGAATTCCGAGTATCATGTTGGAATGATTTCAGCATGACCAGGGGAACTTAAACAAAAAGAAAATAGCTTCAGTGTCTTATCTTTTGCACTCAGGTTACCCAATTTCCTAAGAGAGTTTCTTTACTTGTCTGGAGATGATTAAAGTAACCCAGTAACTTTAATAGGCTTGAAAGATGGTATAAAAGCAAAAGCCTTCGATTGTGTGTCTTTTCTTTTTATTAGGTAAATCTCAAAGGAGGGCACACTGAAAAAAAAACCCAATAAAAACCACTTAGGGTCTATGAAACTTCAAGGTGTGCCCACTAATTTCATGAGGCTTCTAGGCAACAAATACGGAGGAGCTTTATTTCATTCACTGAGCCAAACAAAATGCACAATAACTGGCCTCTACTAGATTTCTTCCAATGCATGATGCAATCAAGTTTAGGTTTCCTTAGGAGCCCCCAAAGGTGTGTCACTTTGCCTTTACACGACCTTTGAAATGCTGTTAGTGATCAGCATCTTGGTACCATATAAGAGGCCCAATTTCTACCAGCAGATACTCTGAGGTTGTAACACAGGGTAGAAGGCCATTAATGATTTCCCTCTGCTCCTCTCCCGCAGACAAGGATGCTGGCCAGCCCTGTCTAGTCATAGTTTGTCGGGACACGCTAATGAAGGCTTCTGACCAGGAAGGGATAAGCAGCCTTGGCTGCCAACTCGCTTTCAGTCTGAACTTAAAAAAGAGCCCTGGAGCTTCCTTAGCCATCTCTTCCCTCCTGATAATTAAAAGCTGCTAAAGGTGACTTCAAGGGCACAATTCTCCCAGCTGATAAAAGACATTCCTGAAAATGATTCTAAGCCCTGGATCCCCAAGAGTGCTTCATGTCCCTATTATTCAGTCATTCTGATTTCAGTGTTCAAATTATTCTTTTAAAAAAATTACGTTGGAGGCCAGGGGGAAACCACAACTTGAGATGTCCTTAGCTGCCATTGAGATATTACACACTTGTATAACAAGCTATGCAGCCCAGACAACTCTCTTTGAGAAAAATATAAAGTTCCAATATAAAGGTTCCTTTGGGTCTTTGGAAATTTTTGAAAAAGGCTGATTTGGGTGCCAGCACAAGCTTAAATGAAGAGGAGTTTTCTTAGAACAATGTATAGGACACTTTAGAAGATGAAAACATCAGAAAAGCCAAAAGTTCTTGCCTATGCCTTTATGCTGGCTTTTCCACAGCAAGAGGGAACAGTTTCACTGTGAACTGTGACAAATCAGAAATTCCTTTTGGATTCTCAGTGCTTCGCTGTCTTTTGTTTCAAGTACCTGGTTCCATCTTATTCCGAGGGAACAAAGGTATGCCCCATGGCCAACAGCCAGATTTATTCATCTAAATTAGTATTTTATAGGCTCATGTCATTCTCAGGGAGCCCACACAGGAGTCTAAATCTACATAAGTTTGAAATTTTAAGAGAACTTAAACATTCAAAAGTGACACAATTTTTAATTTGGTAAAACCATGGATGAAAAACATATGTTGCTGGGTTAATTTTTCACTTTCATTATTTTAAAATTAGCATTTTTATTTAAGACTATATATTCCTGTTGGCTTTTAATAGAGGAATGTAATTCTTTTGTATAAAGTACAGATGTTATTCAGCAATGAAACTTTAGTTATTAATTTGCATTATATAAAAATGATTTGCTTATCTGACTAGGGCTTTATTAGCCCTGATAGAGAATAAGTGCAATCTTCCTTTAGGCTCTTCTGTTGCCATAGTTTCAAATCAACCAGGTGTGTTCATTTAAATTAGATTAAAGCCATTTAAAAGAGAAGTCTTAATTATCAGAGAGTGATTTCACAATGAATTAGATGCCTGAAGTAAAACAATTTATAAACAAGATTGTTATAGAAGAAATCAAGACAATAGCAAAATTTCTAAGTGTAGGACTGAAATGAAACCAGATAGTCTATTATTTTTCATGGCATACCGCCACCAAGTGGTTAGATCATTTCTTCTTAAATCATACTTAATATTTTTCATTATAAAAGCAGTAACTATAATAAAAGAATTTTAACAGGAAAAATAAAAGGGATGGAAAAAGAACCATCTCTAATGCCATCTGTAATCTACCTGCTATTGGTAATTTATAGTATTTTCAAGTATTTTAACACGCAAAAGTATTCACAAACTCAGAATGATGTACACAGATAACTTTCATGACTGAAAAACTGTAACAGCTGTAATCATCAGTGTATTGCTCATGTGTTAGAAAAATATCATGGTATATTATTTATTTAATGTCTATCATGTTATATGCATAATTAGAATTCTATCACTGCAACAGAATACTAAATTATGCCTATTACTCTCACAGCACATACTTGACTATCCTCAGAAAATCCAAATCATCTCTACTTTGGTAAAAATCTTTATATACCTCATACAAACACTGTATGTTAGAATTAGTCTTATAGAATACAATGCATTCATAGGGAATTTAGAATGGTTTCAAACAAAAAAATGTAGTATCTTACACTTGGCCAATACTAGAATACTAGAATACATAGCTACGTTGTTTTAGCCTATCAAACACCAATATAATTGAATCAAATCTGCTCAAAAGGACTTAGTTTCAGCAATAACATATTCTATTTCTTAGGGATGAAATCAGATCGGTCTCCTCAGCTCTTCCCTCTATTTCAACGTGGGGAAAAGTGTTCTTTGTTCTTTTTAAGTGATCATTTACTGAGCACTAATTATGTTGCAGGTAACATACTAGACTTTACATAATTCCTTTCATTTGATCCTCACAACAACTTAATCAGGATGATAATTCTATGGTCCCTATTTTATGAATGAGGCAACAAGGGTGTGAAAAGGATCAATGACTTGCCCAAAGTCACCTGTAGAAATCACGGAGTAAAAACTTCCATCCAGTTCTGACACACAGTTTTGCTGGTCATGGGCCCCATTAATTAATAACCTCACTTTTCTGCAGTAGGGTGGCTCAAGATGGAGAAGTTCAGTCAGCCCTGCAAGCAGCCTCTCCCACACTGAGACTTGGCCATTGCTCCTCTGGGCGCAGGCCACAGTGTGTTACAGCTGACTGGCCTTGCTGGGCTCTGAACCTGACCATAATGGGTCATGGTTGGGCTAATCCATTGCAGCACTATTTCTTGAAATCTTCTAGCCTAGAGTTAGTTTCTACTGAAAACCAACTATTGTCCTTGATTATACAAGCAATACATACTACTTGTAGGCTACTTGAAAAGTATGAGTATGGAAAAGAAAATACAATTTTATGTTTGTTCACAAACAGAAAACAACTATTTTTATATTTGTTAACAATCTCTTGTGTGTATCTGTAGCCTAGTGGAGCTCAGGCTCTTTACTAAATGTCTTATTTTTCTTTTTCATTAAATATTATACCATGAACACCTCCTCATTTTATTAAAAATTGTTCAAAACCATTGTAATAATGACAAGTCAGTATTTCATCATGTGTGTGCTGTATTTGTTTAGTCATTCCCCTGTTGAGAAACAGTACAGCTTGCTGGTCTCAAACACCAGCTTTATTCAGACAAAACTCAGTTCAAATCCTGGCTCCACTGCTTGGAGTTGCATGACCATGGGCAAGTTGCTTAACCTTTCTGTGACTCAGTTTCTTCATTTGTAAAATTGGATGATAACAGTAACTCATTCATGAGGTTTAATGAGACAGTTCACATAAATCATGTAGTACCATACTTTATGCCAATTAAAAGCATAGTAAGTGTTATAACTATTATTGGACCTTTAGAATATATTTCAATTTTTTACTATTATTACTAGCTTTTGGATAAATATTATTGTGCATAATTCTCCTTTCCATATCTCTGTTTACTTCCTAAAACTAGATTTCTATGAGTGGAATTGCTGGGCCAAAAATATATGGACATTTATAAGACTCCTTTATTTACATTTTCCCTTACTAATCTTGCTGTCAAGGACACACTGTAACAAAGGTCTGCATCATAAAGGTTTTGACCAGAGCTGACACATGGACCATTCTTGATCTTTCAGAAGGTTTTAGATATTTAAGAAAGAGGAGTCATATTTAAAGAGACAAAGGGTGTGTTTTTTAAATTATTAATTTTTTTCAATCCTATTTTTCTTAAAACATAAACATCTCCTTTTGGTTTCTTTCCAATCCCCTTCCAATAAGCCCAGTTTTTTCATAGCATTTAAGTGTTATCTCTCCAGGCCAATTTAGCTCTATAGTTGGAATTCAGTATTACTGGGTCAAGGGTGAAAAATTGACTCTAGTTCATGTCAGGGGAAAGAAAAAGGCAATAGCCAGACACATCAAGTATGCACCAGACTCCCGGGGCAGAAAAAAGGATCTGTCAGAACAAATTTATTACCGCACCTTAAAAAACAAGTCAAATGATGAATCATTTCATGGGTTATAGTATCATTCTTGAATATTAAGTATAAGATGGTATGCCTAGACATAGTCAAGGGATTATCTTTATGCATATATTTCTAGGCTATATGTGCTTAGTACAAAGAGGGAGAAGAAAGCAAGAAATATGGGTATGGTAATCATATTGTTAAAAAGAATAAAAAGAGGAAAACGTGAAAAAGCAAAAACCAGGAAATTTTCCTAAGTGACATGGGCCATCCAGAAGGTCTGAAGTTAAAGTGTAGCAACACTTTATGTGTAGGAATGAGCAACTCCAAGTTTTACTTAGTGGTTGAAGATTCTTCAGTAGTACAGCCTTACTCTCAAGCATAGTACCTACCTTTTTTTTTTTTTTTTTGGTATTATTGATCTGAGAGAGGATGGGGAGAGAGAGAGAGAGAGAAATAGAGAGGGAGAAAGGAAGAGAGAGAGGAAAACATCAATTTGTTACTCCACTTATTTGTGCATTCAATGGTTGATTCTTATCTGTGCCCTCACCAGGAGTCAAACCTGCAACATTGGCATATCAGGATGATGCTCTATTTAACTGAGCTACCTGGCCAAGGCATGTACCTGTTCTTGAGTCTGAAGGTCTAGTTGATATTTACCTTTTGTGTGTGTGTGTGTGGGGGGGTGCATCCTAAAATATGTAAGAGGCAGGCAGAGCTTCCTACTGTGGATACCTCAGTGGAGCAGAGACTCCCTCTCCCTGTAGCCATTAGTAACTACATAGGCAGATGACTGAAGCCCAGGTCATCAGATGCCCTCCTCCAGCCACTTGCACAAGACACATAGCTCCAGGAAATCACTAAGAATCCAGTATGGATACAACAACTATATCCAGGGTCTGGTAACAGTAACACCAGTGGGGCATTCAGGGCACAGGGCAGACAGTGATAGTGATCACGGTGTCAACTGTAGGTTCTGACCAGATTCTTCCTAGGCTGTAATTTTGGCTGTGATTCTGGCTTCTAATGTCCCTTGGATCCTGTCTGTGACCATTTTGCCAGTCTTTCTCCTGATTTCTAGCTATCTTCCCAATAATTCTCTTTTTGTTTAAGAGAACCAGATTTGATTTATTTTGCTTGTACCTCATACAATGCATAGCAGAAACTGCAATAGTGGGTAGATAGTTGAGAAGATGTGGATGAACAAATAATAATCCCCCAAAGAGGTCCATGTCCTAATTTCCAGAACCTTTGAACAGATTGCCTTATACGGCAAAAGGAACTTGAAATGGGGAGATTATTTTAGATTGTGGGGTTGGGTCCAAAGACATCACAAGGTCCTTATAAAAGTAAGAGAGAGAGAGAGAGAGAGAGAGAGGAAGATGCTATACTTTAAGGTGGTACCACAAGCCAAGAAATGCAGGCAGCCTCTAGAAACTGGAATAGGCAATTATACTGATTCTCCCTTAAAGCCTCCAGAAGTAACACATCCTCCTAATACCTTGTTTTTCAGCCCAGTGATACTGATTTTGAATTTGTCACCTTCAGAACTATAAGATAGTAAATTTTAAGCTCCTAAGTTTGTAATAACTTGTTATAACAGCAACAGGATACTAATAAGGGAGATTATTACTTCATCATGGAAAAGCATAATCTTTAGTCTCTATCAGTGGTTTGCAAACCTCAGAAAGATTGTGAAATTTTTTTGAGTTTTTCTTTTTAGTTCTACAGAACTCTAGTGGTTTCTTGGGGACAAGACCCAAAGAAGAAGAAATAAATGCAGATGAAGAGTCTAAAATGATTAGTATGTTAAGGAACATTGCGTATCTATTTAACCCAGTTTAGTAAGCATGAATCTATAAATTTATAGTCCATCTCAATATGAATGAATACAACATCTCTAAGTATACAAATAGCAGAATTTTTAAAAAGTACATTCTGTGTACCACCCTCTAATTTCATTATATTTAATATCACCTATATTTAGTTGCATTGATATAACTTTTTTTCTCTTAGTCACCAAAAATCCTGGGAAATGAATGAAAATTTTTATGGGGTTATTGTTAATGCAACAACCAACAGTGTTTTGTGAGAATAAAATACAATGTGTTTTAATATCTTGCTCATACTTGCTTTCCTTTGGAGAATTGTAAAAAAAAAAAAAAAATGAAAACGAAAGAAGAAGAGAAGAAGGAGAAGAATTATTATTCTCTGGGAAACTTTTCTACTGCAAGTAGCAATTCAAACAAGTGAATTAATCATTATGAAATGTGACTGCCCTTCCCTCGGGCTTCTGACTTGCCATTAAAGAGATTACAAAACCTGCATATTTTCTTCTTCACAAAGGGATCTGGATTACAGTGCAGAATTGAAAATTCCTGCATGGAAAACTACCTTCCTTCCTTCCTTCCTTCCTTCCTTCCTTCCTTCCTTCCTTCCTTCCTTCTGTCCTTCCTTCCTGTCACCTCAGTAGTAATGAATTTAGGGAATTCACTTTCTCATTTTCAATGTTGGTTTTCTATGCTGACAAATTATCACTTCCCCTCTGGGGCTCTTTCTGTACTGCTTAAAGATTCCAAAGGTTTTTTACTTCATGGTCTCGAAGCTCCAACTTCAGTGGTTCTCAAAGCTCAGCTGAAAGCTTTGCATCTATAGGCACAGCAGGGTCCAGGCAGAGGAGTAATGTGGGACATGATGGTTCACTACATCAATGGTCTTGCATTCTGTGCTTCGGGGGACTCCTGAGCCCCTGAAGTGGCTGGGATGGTTAGTGACTCAGGAAGCAGAGGGCAGCAGGAAGAGGAAGCAGAGAGGCTACCAGGTAATACAAGAGATAATGGCCTGAGGTTCTCACATGCCAACATTTTGCTACCCATACCCCGGAACCAACATTAATATTGATTCTTCCAATCCAAGAACATGGAATATATTTTCATTTATTTGTATCTTCCATTTTTTTCTTCAATGCCATAGTTTTCAGTAGAAAGGTCTTTCATCTTATTTAAATTGATCTTAAGTATTTTATTGTTTTTGGTGCTATTGAAATGACATTGTTTTCTTAATTTCTCTTTCAGATAGTTCCTTGTCAGTATATAGAAGTTCAAATGATTTTTATATATTGATATTTTACCTTAAAACTTTACTGAATTTGTTTATTAGTTCTAATAGTGTTTTGGTGGTGACATGAAGATTTTCTATATAAGATCATGTCATCTGCAAAAAGGAGTTTTACTCTTTTCAATCAACTTGCATATTTTTAGAGAGCCCATATAAATGGCATAAAGGGCATCCCAAGGGCATCAAGTTCAAGAAATCAAGGAGACTGCACTACAGGCCTCCTACCACAAAGGGTCATAGAACAATGAGAGGAAGTCAAAGCAGATCAATCTAAGAAGCAGAAATAAGCAAGAAGAGTTACCTAAAATGGGGAGACAAAGAAACAACTCCCCATTGAAAGGAAAGGAAGAATCCACATAGAGTGCTAAATGAAATAGATGCAAACAAACTATCACACATGGAATTCAAAATAATGATTCTAGAGAAGCTCAATGAGCTCAGCAAGCTCAAAGAAAACTACAGACAACTCCAGGGGAACTATGAAGAACTCCAGGGAAGCTACAAGGAACTTACTAAGAACTATACCAGCATTAAAAAGGACATAGAAACTATCAATAAAAGCCAGGAGGAAATGAATACAATTTCTGAATTGAAGAGCACAGTAGAAGGAAGTAAAAGCAGACTATCTGAAGCAGAGGATAGAATCAGCAAGCTGGAGGAAAAAATTTCCCAAGCAGTGCAACAAAAGAAAACAAGACTGAAAAAGAATGAAGAGACTTTAAGAGAGCTACAGGACAACATGAAACACAATAATATCCATAACATACCAGGAGAAGAAGAGGAGCAAGGGATAGAAAACCTTTCTGAAAAAGCAGCAACAGAAAAATTCTCTAACTTGATGAGAGAAAAAGTCACACAAGTTCAGGAAGCACAGAGGTCCCAATGAAGATGAACCCAAACAGGCCACTCTAAGACACATCAAAACTTCAAAGACAAACAGAGAATCCTAAAAGCAGCAAGAAGAAACAACAAATAACATTCAAGGGGTTCTGATAAGGTTACCAGCTGATTTCTCAATAGAAACACTACAAGCAGAAGGGAATGGCAAAAAATATTCCAAGCAATGAAAAACAAGGGCCTACAACCAAGACTAGCGAGCAAGGCTCTCATTCAAAATGGAAGGTGAAATAAGGAATTTCCCAGACAAAAGAAGGCTAAAAGAATATATCTCCACCAAATCAGCATTGCAAGAGATGCTAAAGGGTCTGTTTTAAGAAGATGAAGCAACAGAGATAGACAGAAAGGAACACAAGTACAAAAGAAAAAATGACAATGAATAAATTCCTATCAATAATAAGCTTAAATGAAAATGGATTAATGCACCAATCAAAAGACATAGGGTAGCCGAATGGATAACCAACTTTAACTTATTTAAAATAATCTTGTTATAAGTAGATTTTACTAAATGATGTATAGTTTTATATTTTTGTTATATTTGCATTACTGTAAGTTAAGTTTTCTTAGATTGGAATTATTTCCTAAGTCAGGAAATCAAGTTACTTACAATAACTCTTAGAAAAATCCAATGAAGTTAAGGGGCAAAAAAAGGTAAGAAAATGTAGATGTACAATGTATATTCATAGAATACATGCTATCTTTCTTAGTCTCTATTACAAAATATGTGCTTGTTTATGGGTGTATAATATGTAGATTTTATTAGCAATTTATGTCTTAAATATCAACCAATTGATAATTGGTGTGTTGAGAAATTAGTTAATCTTTAGATTAGAAAAGATGCTTAGAGTGAAGGTTGATTTGGGATGAAAGTTACCAACTACCAAATCATGTATATGATTCATGTACATAGGCAATTTACAGTTATACAGTATTCTCATATTAGCATTTACATTAGATGAGATTCCTTTTAAATAGTGGAAATAGACATTTCTAGCAATGAAGGTGCCCAAACTGGGATGTGTGGGGACATGTATTAATGCTATAGTAAACTCATTATTCAAATGTGAATGTACCTAATCTCTACCTCAACATACTCTTAAACACTTCAGTGGTTAGTGTAGGACCACATGGGAAGTCAACCACAAGTTCAAAAAATAGCTATAATACTATCCTATAAAATTATTTAAATCCTAGAGTTTTTTAACCTCAACTTAGTAGATATTATAATTTCTACTTTGTGGGGACCAACTGAGCACTGCAAGTGTCATTATTTCTGAAGGCTTCAACTTATGAAATATATGTAGAGAAGAAACAGAGGATATTGAAAGAAATAAGACCTCTATATGGTAAAAAAAAAAAAAAAAAGGGGAAAATCAATCTACTATCTAAGATGGAAAACTGCAAAAAGAATAACTTGTAGTTCCAGCAGCTTAAAATAAAGTTGATTTGTATTATTGGAGGGAGTGGGATCTCATTTGAAAACCAAATTCATTTTTTACTATGGATTTTTCACTGTCTCTAGGACAGTTTTGACAAAAGTGAGTTTTGCAATACACCATTTCTGTGATATATTTCACAAAAATAGCATTCCAGAGTAAAATAAATTTTAAAGAAAAAGAAAAGAAAAAAATGCTTAATTTACCACAATATATCTAAAATAGTATCATTTAACATGGAATCATTATATAAGCTATTGACATATTTTAAATATTTTTGTATTAACTCTCCAAAATCCAATATGTACTTTATAGTACGTTGCAATTTGAACTAGCCACATTTTGAGTGGCTACCATATTGAATACTAAAGATTTAAAAAATAAAGAAGATTAAATCTTTGGGGAATGAAAATAGAGTTCGTTTATTTGTTTTAGCTCAGGAGAAGTCTACCTATAACTAAGCAGATGTAGGTAGGATCTGGGAAGGATAATTATGAGATGAGATTTTTTCAGGGACAAGGAAAGAAAGAAACTAGACCAAAATATTTCTAATATTTGAAAATTTATTAAAAATTGCCTGCAAAATTTTGAAGGCAATTAATTAAATGATGTTATTAGATATCATCACAGGAATAGAACTATTTTTCTAGTAACATTTGTAAAAACAGGTATGTGTGTAAACGTATCTGTGCATGTCTTTGGTAATATTGCAATTGATATTACTTTAAAAAGTAATTTTTAAACAAATGAATTTTGAAATAATGAAAAAAAAACCTTTGTATTAATATTTGAGAGGCAGACAGAAGGCAGCAATTAAGTGGTGAATTGTCTGGATATGAAAAAAAAAGTACACATTGGTAGTTACAGAATAGACAGTGGAATGTTAAGAATAATACAGAACATGGAGAAGCCAAAGAACTTATATGCATGACCCATGGACATGAACTAAGTGAGGCATTGTCAGAGGGAATGGGGGATTCCAGGTAGAGGGAAGCAAAAAGGGAAAATTGGGATAACTGTAATAGCATTATCAATAAAATATATTTTTTTATTTTTATTTATTTATTTATTTTTCAATGTATGGTTGCCTTTCACCTGCCTCCAGCTATGGACCTGGCTGGAGACCTGGCTTGGCAACCTAATTATGTTGCCCTGGCTGGGAATCGAACCAGTGACCTTTAGGTTCACAGGCTGGCACCTTATCCACTGAGTCACCAGCCAGGGCTAAAATATATATTTTTAAAACTTGCATATTTTTAATTTCTTTTTCTTGCCTAATTGTTCTGTGTTAATAGAAGTGATAACAGTGGGCACCCTTGTCTTCTTCCTGATCTTCAAGCGGAAGCTTTTACATCTTACATTGAGCATGATGTTTACTGTGGACTTGTCCTAAATGGCCCTTATCATGTTGAGGTACAATTCTTCTATACATAATTTGTTAAAAGCTTTCACCATGGAAGTTTGTTGAATTTTGTCACAGGTTTTTTCAGCATCTATTGACATGGTCATATCATTTTATTCTTTTTGTATCCCATTTATGGCTTTGCATGGGTTGAACCAATCTTGCATCCTAGGGATAAACCCTACTTGATTGGGGTGTATGGTCTTTTCAGTGTGCTTTTTAATTCTGTTCAGTTCTTTCTGGATATCCTGCCCACACCCAAGATTATTGTTCATGGCACTTCTCCCTCTTAAAGGTATGTCTAATCTTTTGATACAGTGGTTCTTACACTTTCTGGCAGAAGTATCACTTGGTTAAAGGCTGAGGAATCTGATTTTTAAATAATTTCCAAGACTTTATAATGCAGATGGTCCACATATCCCACTCTGGCAATCACTGCTTTCTGGACACTTGACTGAACCAGGACCAGCTGGGAAAACACATGAGTTGTCTTGTGGAGCTCCTGTCTTGGCCAAGGCCATTTTTTCCCTCACCTCTGAATTCCCTACACCCAGCTTCCTGGAGGTCCTGCAGTTTCAGTCTCATCACCTTAATCCAAATCTTCTTTCACACCTTGGATTCATGCCAAAGTGGATATAATTGGTATCATCTTATGTTTTGCTCTTTTATCGTGTGTTTTCATTCTCATAGTAAATATTACCTTTTAAATGAAGTGCTCTGGAAATAGTTTCATGATTAGCTAATGTGCAGAGGAGGATTGGGTTAGGTGGCTGAGGGGTGCTGATCATGGAGCTGAAAAGCAGATGCTAGGATCTCACAGCCTACATTGTGCCCTGGCTCTACCATGTACCAGCTTTGTAGCATTTGGCAAAACTGCTTAATCTCCCTGTGTCTTGTATCTTTTCCATCTGCACTATTGGAATAATAATTACACTCCTGCAGTGATGAGTAAAGGGCAATTCATATGTAAAATGCTTTATCACAGTGCCCAACATGTAGAGAGCATCCTATAAATGTGAGCTATTATTATTTATTGTCCTGAAGTCACCCTGCATCCAGTCACTTAATTAAACTTCTACTATCACACCAGCATAGAAAAATATGTTTCTAACCCAGAGAAACTTTTATGTTTGCTAAAGTTTAATATTAAATTCTGAGATTGATTTCTTTGAAAAAAAAATTTTTTTTTATTGTAGAGCTTTGCTGCCCAGTAAAATATAAATACTCTGAGGCAGGAAAAGAGAATGATATAAATCATTTAACCTTGAGTTTATGATGGTTATAAATGAGTTTGGTTTCTTTTAGAGACCAGGTTTTTAAAGGTCGAGGAAAGGCACTTTCGAGGGAGAAAATGATGCAGAAGAATACTAGGGGCTATATCTTCATAATTTGCCCTGCAGTGCCAACTGGGCATAAGTGTGTGTGTGTGTGTGTTAGAATTTTCTTAAGAGTTTATTTGAGCCAAACTGAAGCAAGATCTCAAATGCTCCTGAGAATAAGAATTTTGCAGCTTTTTAAATGCATTTAAAATTAAGAAAGGAATGCATATGGAGATGGAGGAGGGAGAAAGGAAGGCTGAGATTGGATTACAATCTAGGTAACAAGATTTTGTGCTCTCCTGAAGGTTAATACCCCCTTCCAAGGGTATTACATCTGGTATCTCAACAGTGTGTTAGCCTAAGTACACAGAACAATGAACAGAGCTGGCTTGAAACCTTTCACTTATGAAGTCGTAGGCCTGGGGAAAACACACTGTTTTGAGATGAATGAATTCAGTTACACACACATAACAATTTCAGAGAACAAAACAGGAAATTCCTACATAGAGGGATGTTACTGTCAGAGTGATGTTTCTTCAAAAATAAATAAATCCTTATTACTGGGAAACTTGGCTGCCCAAAAAAACCCATTATCAAACAAGCTGGTTAACTAAAAGTATTACAGGAATTATTTTCTTTTTTTCAATTGTGAAATAATTTAAACCTTAGTTGTGAGATTTCCTTCTTACTGCTTTTATTTATATCTTTATTATAGTGCTATGTAATTTACTTTTCTATTATGCTTTTCATTGACTGTCCTCTCTAGAATTAAGGAAACTTTGTTCACTGTGCCTGGTAGAGCCTTAATGAACATAAATGACTAAATGAATATCTTTTCATGGATAGTTTTTAAAAAAGCAACTGATACTAAAGATTTACTAATGAGCAATTTGACAACTTGAATCAATAAAATGTGCTTAACTCTTGAGCCAATAAGACCTAAAGACAAAAGGAGAATTTATATACAAAGCTATTCAAAGTAGTTTATTGATAATGTAAAAAAATGCAATAACCTAGGTGTTGTTAAAATAGGGAAATAATTAAATAAATTATTGTACATCCATAATTTGGAATACAGTGCAGCCATTAACTAGTTTTTAAAAACTTAACAAGGTAGAGTAAGTGCAAAAATCTGGATTTAAACAGTATATACAGGGTATGCGCAATACATTGGCATTAACTTTGCATCTCCTTATTTCATATACTTCTTATTAACTTTGAAAAACTATGTTTCTAAGATTATAATTTAACAACATTGTTTCAGATATAAAGTATTAAATTCTGAGATCAACCATCATGTAGAAGGAATACAATGTTAGAGCAACCATAATTTCTGGACTGTGTGCAGGGCCAGCTGCTAAGGAAATTGCTGACTTCAACAACATCTCTTTAAATACAGTTTACTATGTGAAGAAGGTGTGTGAAGCTGATACTGATGTCACCGCACCAACAAGAAAAACACGTAAGGTGTGCAAGGATCGCACAAGTCCAGATTATCATACACAGAATCCAGAAGATCACTAATGAAGATCTAGGAAAGTCAGTACAGTCCATAGCAAGAGAATTGCAGATGTTGGATGCAACAGGTTGCAAGATTATTGCTGAAGATATCAGATACAGATCAGATGTTCTTAGAAGAGGCCAGTTTATGACACAGCAGATAAAGGAAAGGCACTTTGAAAAAGCAAGGAAACTGCTAACAAAATTGAAAAATCCCAAAGGGAAAACCCCTCTGATTTTCTTCTCCTGTGCCAAGAAGTTTCAGCAGAACCAAATAGTCAACAGAAGAAACAATAGGTGGCTCTATGAGAATCTTAATGAAGTCCCAACTGTCATGAAAATGAAATTTTCTGCTACAGTGATGGTGTTAGGTGTTGTCAGCAATGAAGGAGATAATCATGACCCCACAATTTTTCCCTCAAAGCTTGAAGGTAACTGCTGACATTTACCTTGACATTTTGAGAGAAATAGTTGTACCATGGATGAAGCGAGTCATTTTATCATCCAACAAGATGATGCACCAGCACATAACACCAAAAAAAGGTGCAAGAATGTCTCAGTGTCAATGTTCCTGAATTCTGGTCAAAGGAAATCTGGCTGCCTAGTTCACCAGATGCAAACCCTTTAGACTATTATGTATGGAGCATTTGTGAGAGAGAAGTTAATAAACAATCTCATTCCAATAAGGAGGCTGTTAAAGCTTAGATTGAAAACATGATGATGTCCATGGATATGGAAAAGTTGATTAAAGCATGCTCAAGATTCTGAAGTTGAATGGAATCTATTATTGCGACAAATGGAGACTTTTTCTCACAATTAAAAAAATAATGACCATGTTTATGTATTTACATATAAGAATAAATTTATTTCAAAATCTAACGCCTTTGTGGTATGTTGTTTATTTTATTAAAATTTTACCACTTTATCACACGCACCCTATATGCTATACTACTTACCATTTAAAAATATATGCATTGAAAAGATCAATGTTACATACGTTAAATTGTAAATGACAGTGGTTTCTAGGTTATATTTAACAGTACACTTGCCTTCCTTTTACAAATAGAAAAAAAGTGATACATTTTCAAAAAGATTTAACTTCATCATTTTTCCTAACACACTGTTTCTTGTTTAATGTGTCTTAGAAAGGAATTTGTGGTAAAAGAAGTTTGTTTCCTCATAGCTAACATGTTAAACTTGCATAGATGCAAGATTTCAGGGATGTTTAATTTTAGCTGGCATTTCTGCCTTGGGTGATCATTTTCCTTGGGAAACCAGTATTTGAAATTTAGGTGTGTTACAAGGTAGCATAATGAATAATGCTATTCATTATGCAAAGTTTAAGATCTTTGCTTTTAAAGAAAATTTGTGATCCTATGCTTCATTTTTAAAATACTTCAGTAAATTGCTCCCCCACTTTGATGTAATTGATTAAAGAAATTGAAGAGATTGCTGAGGGCTATTGATAAGAAAACTTGTGTTCTGGTTTAGGTGCTATTACCCACCAGCAATATGTGATTTAGAATATCATGCCTCACTTTTATCATTTGTAAAATGAGCCAAATATGACTGATGTAAAAATAAAACAAGATCATACATAGTGGTACTTTGTAAGTGGTAAGTAAATGTTAGTTATCAATTTGGACAATCTTGTTAAATAATTCTACCTTTATTTTATTTTATTTATTTATTTTTTAGACAGAAGGGAAGGGAGGGAGAAAGAGAGAAAGAGAAATACCCACTGGTTGCCTCTTGCATACCCCCAGCTAGGGGCCCAGCCTGCAGCCCAGGCACATGCTCTAACTGGGAATCAAACTGATGACTTTTCAGTTTGCAGGCTGGTGTGCAATCCACTGAGTCATACCAGTCAGGACTCAACAGTTCTTTTAAAAATAATTTGGTTATCAACTAAATTATTTTAAATGGCACCTAGAGTCCTAAAATTTTTTACAATATCAACTTAAGACAGAATATTTTCAATTAAAAAGTAGCTTTTAAAAGAGTTTGATATTGGAAATGATTTCCTTAATAATGTGTTTCTACATCAAAATTATAACTAAACTATAGAACAACCATCATTCAGAACTGCCTGAAATCTGGCTGAATGGAAGTTCTACAACTAGGGTTTAAAGAAAAACCCATATCAAGACTAATAGGACAGAGAGAGATATGGAATGGGCTTGTCCCACACTCACACATTGAGGTACCCCCCTGAGGAGTAAGGGGTTCCAGCCCCATACCAGGCCCCTCAGCCTAGGGTTCCAGTGACGGGAAGAGAAATCCCCATAACTTTCGGCTGTAAAAACTGGTGGGGATTGGTTGAGGGAGGTAGAGGACTTCTGGAGTCCCAGGCAGTTTCTCATAAAGGGCCTGCACACCAACATACTCAGACTCACTCCCTCAGAGCTCCAGTGCCAGAATAACAGCTTGAAAGTCACTAAAGACATAGAGGGTGGAAATGAATTGTCTGGCATCAGGGCAAGACCTGGGGAGAGGAAGCTTTCTCTGAGACCCAAGTGCCAGCAGAGACCATTGATCCTTTGATGAACTCTCCTCTGACAGAGCTGGCAGAGGGGTGCCATACCTGAAATTCCATCAACCTGACCCTGCCCTGGTGACTCCCTATGGCCCAGCCCCACCCAGCTTGCAAGCCCACTCAAGCTGTTTCCAGTGGCTTTTTCATACAAATGGCCTATCTTGGTGCACAAGATTGTTCTACTCAGCAAATGTATCATTTAGAATTGAAGGGCAGATATACAGCTTCCCAGACAAGAAAAAACTGAAGGAGTCCATCATCACTAAACCACGATTATATGGAATGTTAAAGGGATTTATTTAAGAAAAAGAAGATCAATACTATGAACAATACTATGAACAATAAAATGACAAAAATACATATCTATTAACAATTGAATCTAAAAATTGAACTAAGCCAACAAGAAGAACCGAGACAGAATCATGTGTATGGAGAGCATTTTGATGCTTGTCAGATGGGAGGGAGTTGTGGGGGAATGGGTTAAGAGATGAGAGGATTACGAAGTAACAATTGGTAGTTATAGAACAGCCACAAAGATGTAAAGTACAGTATAGGAAATATAGTAGCCAAAGAATTTATACGTATAACCCATGGACATGAACAATGGTGTGGGGATTGCCTGAGGGAGTGGGGGTTGCTGGGTGGAGAGGGCCAAGGAGAGAAAGTCAGGACAATTGCAATAGAATAATCAAGAAAATATGATTAAAAAATAAATTGTGTGCATGGAAAAAAGAAGTATTTGGCTAAGATTTCAGAATTACATGTGTAACTGATTGGAATATTAAACTAATA
Organism: Noctilio leporinus; assembly: GCA_004026585.1. NCBI lineage: Eukaryota > Metazoa > Chordata > Mammalia > Chiroptera > Noctilionidae > Noctilio > Noctilio leporinus. Next base: position 651,458 of record PVIW01000199.1, on the reverse strand, counting down.
ATATAAAGAACAGAGAAATAAACACCAGCTCAGTGAGATTTTGATGAGAAGAGAAATGAATAATTTCATATTTAAGTGCATTAACTCTTTCTGATTGTTTTGTATATAGTTGACAAGAAATATGTATTGATATGACTTGATTTGGCTCTTTTAAGATAACATATTTTATTAGAGCGATCCAAACAGTTGAATATAACTCAAAAATGTATTGCATTGTTTTTCAAAACAAGGTCTTAGGTTATTGCATGCCTCCCGATCTCCCAGGATGTTTGTAAGAAATGCTAATGCTTGAGCATTCCCGACTCCCACTTTCTGAGACCTGTGAAGAAGGGATGGTGAATATGCATCCCAGGTGGTTTTTATTGCTTTTTTATGCCCAGGAGTGTCTGAAAATCATTACGTAAATTGTAGTCAGCCTAACAAAATCAAAACAATATGGCAATTGAAGTGTTACCACCTGCCCTGGTGTAGTTTAGACAATTTTTGATAGAAATCAAGAAAGAAAAAAAATATGTAATTAGAAGAGAGACAGAAGTCAAAAGAAAAGCCTAAGAGATTAAATATATAAGTACACTCACCTGTTTCAGGTGTTTTGTGAAAGAAGGGTGAACTCCAGGACTGCCGGTAGCTTTTACCTGTTTCTCGACATCTCACTTGAAATACATATTTAGTGTTTGGCTCCAGATAGAACGTTGACTGTTGTGCATATGTAAAATTGGTGTCAAATTCCTTAACCTAAAATGGATAAATAAGAATAATGAAAATGCCCTGGCTGGTAGCACAGTGGATAAGGCACCGGCCTGCAAACCCAAAGGTCACAGGTTCAATTCCCCAGCCAGGGCACATAACCAGGTTGCAAACCAGGTCTCCAGTCAGGTCTGTGGCTGGAGGCAGGTGAAACACAACCGTACTTTGATGTCTCTCTCCCTCTCTGCCTCTCTCCCTTTCCCTCTTTCTAAAATAATGAAATAAAATCTTTTTTTAATAAAAAAAGAATAATGAAATGATAAAATGTGTTTTTAAAACAATTATTCCATTTAGCAACAATGCACAGAGCACCTATTATGTTTCAGGCATTTTTCTAGAGCATGACAAAACAAAGAGGAATAGGGTCTATTATATGAAACATGGCCATACATAATTAAATACTTGTTATTTAACATTAAAAATGAAGTTTGCATTTTATTTGACAACTCTCTCAAGATTTTATTTTATTTTTAAAAAGATTTAGTTTATTTATTTTAAGATAGAGGGCAAGAGAGGGAGAAAGAGAGGGAGAGAAACATTGAATATTCACTTCTTATACACCCCCCAACAGGGTTCCTGACCCTTGACCTAGGCATGTGCTCTGACCAGGAATCAAACAGGTGACCTCCTGGTTCACAGGACTCCTTGAGCATACCAGCCAGGGCTCAAGATTTTTAACTTCAAGAAAGTCCAAATGTAATATATTCTTAATTTTGAAATAGCAAATAATAATGGAGTGGAAGGAACAAGAGACCTTAGAGAAATTCTTAAATTTCAGTCTCTTATTCCTCTCTCTCTCTCTCTGCAGGGACACATATAGATTAATAATTATTCATGAATGGTGAAATAATTTCACTTGCTAATGATGACTCTTAGAAAAAAATTACTCATAAGCCAAACTGTTACATTGGTCCTTATTGCAGACTTATGCAAAATTCTATAAAACCGATTATGTATATGTATGTGTGAGAGAGAAAATAAAGCATTTAAGAAAATTGAACTGTAAAATTTCTATGGAAGATAAGTAAGGAAATAGCTGAGATATAAACTTACAAATCATTTTCTGGGGCACTATAACCTGCTATAAAACATAATGAAAAATGCCCACAAACAAACTGCTTCAGATGGGAGAGAAATCAGGCATTCATGTAGCACCTCCAGTGTGTTGGGATAAGTGGATTTACTGACAAAAGTGAAACATGATTGAAAGGTGAACATAAAAAAACATCTAGAAATGCACTTATGCAGCATCTGGGAGAAAACTAGATACTCATTAAAGAGAAAGTTGAAACTATCAATATCCTTTTCTTTTTAAAAAGTAAGATATCAACCACATTTAGGGATTCTTCTGTTAAAAACCAATCTTTAAAAAAGAACAATCTTAGTATAAATTTTTAAAACATGCAATGCATTGAAAATGTAAAATTCATGAAAATAGCTGTATCAGCGATGTCATGTCCCCTGAAAGATACCCTTCAGAGTTTCCATAAGCCACATCTCTACCCATGACCCTTGGAATTTGCTATGTAAATAGGACTGGGTACCCTCAGGGTCTCCTGGAACGCAGGAGAGATATTACTTGTGTCAAAAGTTTGACTTTCAAAATGCATTCTGCTTCATATTAGCTGCTCTTAGAAGGGAGTTATTCTTCAATATGTCTGTTGCCATTACATTTATAGATAAGTCCTCTTAAAGAAGTACCCTAAAATACAACCAGAATTGTAAATTAGAAAGAAGAATTTTTGAGAACTTGCTAACAGTTGTTTTTACCATGAGGCAAGCCAGGTGACAGCGTAGGGCCTTGCAGTCACAAGATGGTACCTCTAGATGCTATTTTCAGAGGCTGAAATGAGCTTTGAGAACTAGACCTAATTGAGTGCCTATGGCAAGGGTACAACCCCAAAGGCAAGAAATAGGACTTTTTAAAAAAGGTTATTTATTTATTATTTTTAGAGAGAGGGGAAGGGAAAGAAGCAGAGAGGGAGAGAGACATTAATCTATGGTTGCCTTTCACCTGCCTCCAGCCACGGACCTGGCTGGAGACCTGGCTTGCAACCTGGTTATGTGCCCTGGCTGGGGAATCGAACCAGTGACCTTTGGGTTTGCAGGCCAGCACCTTATCCACTCACTGTACCACCAACCAGGGCTGGACTTTAATGTTTATAGGTGTTAATTTCTAGTTTAGATCCTCAATTCTGAAGGTAGGAATGTGGAATCTCAAATCTCCATCAGTGTGAGGTACCTCTTTTCTTAGGGTTACATCTAAATTTCAGGGAGCATCCTTGGGTGGAGGAAAGGAGAATCTCAAACCTATTCAGAGTTCTATAATCCTGACTTCCTCCATCTCCCAAGCTGGAACATGATGGTCCAGGGTGAGGGGGTCCTTCTCAGTGACTCACCAGTGTCTTAACTCTTTTGGTTCCTCCCTCTTACCCCTGCCCCTGGCCCATTTGTGCTCTTTCTGCTCAGGCAATCCTTATCTAGTGTTTGGTGGAGGAGGGAAGGGGCATGATATTGGAAAACTTAGTTGTGACTAATCACATGTTCTTCCAAGTCTTCTGTCTTATACTAGCATCAACACGTTTGAAATGCAAAGGCCAAGGATTTGATCCTCAGCTATCTGGGTACTATTCTACTGGCTATTCCAGGAAGCCAACCAATGCTTGGTCTTGTGCAGCTGATGGGCTAAGAATGATTTTTCACAGTTTTTAAATGGCTGGAAGAAAAATCAAAAGAAGACTACTTCATGATGCATGAAAATGATCTGAAATTTAAATTTTAGTGTCTAAAAATAAAATTTTACTGGAATGCAGCAATGTCTACTCACTTATTGCCTGTGGCTTTGTTCAAGCTGCGCTGATCAGTAGTTGAGACAGACCTTATGGCCTGTAAACCTAAATTATTTACTGTTTGGCCCTTGAATAAAAGGTTTGCCAATACCCTGGTCCTGTGTAATTAGAGAAATGGGTCACCATTAATCCATTTACTCAAACTTCAAGGGAAGATTTCCTTAAATTACTGTCTTTGCTGTTGAGCACTATTAAAGGCAAATAATAATAATAATAATAATAATAGCTAATGTTTCAAAACTATGTGTACTAAGCATCATAAGAATCAATGTAGATACAAAAATAATAATGGAACAGCTCTGCCTTCCAGGGACTCACAGTTAAAGGATGGGGAAATATACTTGCAAGCAGGTAAGTATGTAGAATGTGGCAAATGATCCTGAGACGGGGTACACATTAGTGGGCAACAATTGCTGATGAGAATTGTGAGCTCAATTTTTGACACAAGTTTGAGATGCCAGGAAGGCAGTCCATGAAGGTAATCAAGTAGGTAAATATTTTCCCGATGGTACCAGCCTTAAGGATTGTCTGAAGGTCTGGCTGATACCTCACAGTCTATGTGCAACTGAGCTAAAAGGGACTGAACAACATTCTCAATGTATTGATTTTGACTTTCAGGTGGGCTTCCTGTGCTCTACGAAGGCAGCTGCAGGGCTCCCATGGAGGTTAAGATACAGGGTCACAGTAACAGCCAGCATTTGCCAGACTTGAACTCTATTCCAGGCTCTATGCTATCTACACACAGCATTTGCTCATCCCCGCAACTCTATGAGGTAGGTGCTTATCTTATTCCTATTTTAGCTAAGGGAATAATGAGGCACAGATAAGGAACTTGCCCAGACTTGTACAACTCCAATGGCCGAGCCAGACTTTGAACTCCAGAGCCTGCATGCTTAGCCACAAGGCTTTTCTGGGAGCTGCCTGCTGCCTAAAGTAAAGAACCTTGCTCTGGCAGTAGCTGATGGAGGCAGAGCCAAGGCTGAGGAGCAAATCTGTAGTCCTGTGTGTCCTTCCACTATTCTGGACTCTTAACTTCCTGTCTCTCTACATGGAAGCAAAGACAACAGTTTATGCACGACCCAGACAAAATCCACAGGGTAGTAAATGTGAAGCACAAAACTTCCTTCTGGCTATTACTGGACTGGACTTAGGTCATAATAATTCACCCTTTTCTGTGTGAATGATTTACATTTGGAAGAATCACAGTAGAAGGGTTTTAGATTGAAACCTGTTTTTGTGTTTTTTTGTTTTTTTTTCCTACATATTATTTGGGTGCCTGGAATGATGTAAGGTTTGTGAGAGGCACTTAGTTACTAACAGTGTGAAGTTTGGAGAACCTGACTTAAACTCTTCTGAGCCCATCCTGTAATGGAGCTGACACTACCCATCACAAAAGACTGTCCTGAAGATTAAATGGAATAGCAAATACTCTTTCAGCTCCTTCATTCGCCTGCTCCTGATTTGAAAAGTGAGCTCGGGTTTACCTGTTACCCAGTCTCACAATAGCTCTTGTAGCTCCACCAGGGGGGAGCAGAGAACAAATTTCCTCTAGAAAACAGTTGGTTTCTGAAAACCTGTTCAGGGACACTGATAATATAATGCCTTGAATTTCCTAAACATACTTACAGACTATTACCTCCTCCTGCTATGCCCAAATAAGGGAGTTTCCTATGCTCAGCAGCATCCCAGGACTAGGGAACCACAGAAGGGTGGCAGGTGTCCTATGTGAGCACAACTCCATTAATTCAAAATCTAAGGCTTGCCAGGTTGCAAGCCAGATCTCCAGCCAGGTCTGTAGCTGGAGGCAGGTGAAAGGCAACCATACATTGATGTCTTTCTCTCTCTCTCTCTCTGCCTGTCTCCCTACCCCTCTCTCTAAAAATATTAAATAAAATCTTAAAAAATAGTCTAAGACTCAAGAAATTCATCTAGGTTGTTTTTGACTTTATCTAACTGCCACATAGGCGAAAGAGTGGCTGTGGGTTTTTGTTTGGTGTTGTCCCAGGCTTTAAACCTGGGGGTGCTGTGCACCATGCAGATGCCATAATTATTTAGTCAAGGGATTCAGCAGGATCGCCACTTGGTTATTGGCCAAGGGATGGAGCACATGAACTTGCATGTAAGTGGAATCTAAACAACTCTGAAGTTCACATTTCTGACTTAAATGAACAAAGGTAAATAAATAACTTGACATCAGGAATTTATTTTGAAAAAGCAATCATTAGAGGATGTCATGAAATCAGTGTAGTTTGACCCCCCATCTTCGTCATGCTCTTTAAACCCATCGTCCTGCAGTGAAACTGATGCTCAGAATGGTCAGGCTGAAGCAGAATAAGGCTTTGGAGTCACACTAATTACAAGATACATATCATTTTCATTCCTGAAAACTGATAAATTCATACATATACATAAAGTTTTTATTTTGAAAGGGAGGGTAGTTATTTTATTTTATTTGAATGAATGTGTTCAATACACCATCCTCACTGAGAATTTTCTAACATTTTCCCTTGTTCTTTTCCTTCCTTCCTTCCTTCCTTCTCCCTCTTTCTTTCTTTCTCTTTGGCAAACATCAGCTTGTTCTCTATATCTGTGGGTCTATTTCTGTTTTGTTTAATTTATTTGTTTTGTTTTTTAGATTCCACATATATGTGAAATCATGTGATATTTATTTTTTTCTGACATTTCATTTAGCATAATACCCTCTAGGTCAATCCATGTAGTCACAAATAGAAAGATTTCATTCTTTTCTATAGCTGAGTAATATTCCATTGTGTGTATGTGTGTGTGTGTATTGCATCTTCTTTACCCATATATCTATCACACATAATAAATAATTCTCAATTAAGCAAAGCTAAGCAACCCTATTTCTTAATTATTTTAACTAAATAGCAGTACATTGTAATTTAAAAAATAAAATTGCACTTCTTTTCAAATACCCCAAACTTGAACTCTTTTTCTCAGACTAATGTTCCCCTATAATTCAAATTAGTGAGTTTTTATTAATGTTCACAGGTGCTGTCATATGCGATTTTATTAATGAACTTGTACCTATGCATCTCCTAAAACACTTGGTAACTTGTCATTAGTATTTAAGGATGATTACTTTGTCTAGACATTCACTTTTTAACCTTCTGCTTATCTAAGCCTGAGGCCTGTACTAGTTACAAATCTTATATTCTGAATTGCACATCTTTTTATTTAAAAAGAGAACCTATAAATTTGAAATTCTTTTTGAGTAGTTTTTATTTTTCTGAATGTCTGTTAAATTTCAGCATAGAGTCCTTAAATTTTATAGTCATGATTCCTGATGTAAATTTCATCCTACAACCCTAAATTACAAGGAACTAAGTAGATGGAAATCTCTTAGCTAGACATCTGTCTGTTTAGCAATTTACAAAAAGCAAGGGGACCCTTTCAGAAAACATCTCTCTGGAAGCATGGTATAATCATTATGAAAACTAGAGTGGGTTGAATACCCTACAAAGAATCAGATCAAAACACGTAAAATAGATCATTGTAAGTCCACTGGGGTCACTGACTGTTGTTGGCTATTTTTTCATTCACTTATATGTTTAAGAATAGAGAAAGTTAGCTTACGTTCCAAGTTTGGTTTGTTGTAGCCTTGTATCTCATTTCACAGGAAACCTTTTCAATTGTTGATTGGCTATTCCAGTGAATTATGGTCCTGGGCACTGTAGTATTTGTATCCTCAGCTCTGAAAATGAGGGTTGCAGAAGGTATCACTAGGAAAAAATAAATAAATAAATAAATAAAAATCCAGCCATTTAAAACTTGCCTAGGAAGAAATGTGTAACTTTTCTTCAATGTATAGACAAGTTAAACCTCAAAGTACTAAAAAAAATGTTGTGATCTAATTAATATTTTTTTTTTCTGGTTTTCTATTCTGTTATGTAGGGAAAAAATTGTGGTTATTAGGTAAAATTCTATTCAACTCATTCTTCATTTCTTTGAAAAGAAACTCTAATAATCTCATCTACCCCCCACCCTCACCCCACCTCCCACATCCTTAAAATTGTAACTAATGAAATCCCACAGCCTGGCTTTATGAACAGAGTGTAAAATAGAAATAAAGGAGATAGCTTTTTCCTGCTTAGGGAGAGATGCTATTTTGAGCCCCTAAATTTGATTCAGAGATTGATTTGATAAATTGTTAAATTGAAACCTTTTACAATAATGTTTTTTATTCTATGGTATTATATGAAAATTTGTATGAATGATTATATGGAAATTTGTATGAATCTTTACACTTATTGCTATTTGTTTTATTCTTCACAAAAACAAATCTGTACTTGAAAGTACATTTGAACAAAGCAAGTCACACAATATTTTTTAAGATGTTACCAACTATTGCTTTGTTCTACAGTGATAACTTTCAAAATGGAACTGAAATTTTGATTGGTTATCTTACTAGTACTTTTGTTGTACTAGGAGTAAGGGTGTAACTGAAATCCCTATATTTCTAACCTGTGTAAATACTTACAAGTTTGCTTTGTCTGAACAGAATAGAATCATTATCACGTTCTATTTCTCCTATATGCATGCTTAGAACAATAAAACTTATGACTTTCCTAGATGTATTATTTAACAAAGAACTCAAGAGACTGGATGTGTGTTTTTAAGGGCCATTCTTATAGTTTAATATCCTATATGAATTTCTTTTCTTTTTATTTATTCAAAATTTATAAAATATTCTTTGGGAAAATTATTGTTTTATTATTAACTATTATCTAAAATTATGTGCACAGGTATATAATTTATAGAGAACTATAAAATTTAAAAATCTGCTCTTTAGTAACACAGTCCTAGAATAAAATTCCTGGGCTAAACCTAGCATAGAATAGAAGTAGTAGTAGCAAAATTAGTCTAATTAAAAAGTTTATTGCACTGAACTTTTATCATCTGAATCCCATAATTGATTTCCCTTAGCTAGCATAAGCTTCTTGTAAGAAGAGTAAGTATACAGAGATGTCTAGAGTCAGGGTAGTGGACCTCTTTGGGGTTTCTGAGACTACTTGGGACCACTCAAGCACCCTCAATGCTGTAAGTTATTCACCCTCTCCTGTCTCCTGCCTCTGAGTTGGGCCTGCCACTGGTATAGCAGCACATGCATGATTTTGCAGAAAGAAATGTTCTGGGAAGAAACCAAAATTCTGTTTAATCTTCCGAGAAATGTAGATCACAGTAAGTCAAACTTAAGATAGAGGCTTAGCACAGGGCATGCCGATGCAGTAGAGATCTAAGCCTTTAGGTTTGAATGAGTTTATATTTTTTCAAATAAATATGCTATATAACATGTACTTGGACATACTGTTTGTGACACCAGACTCAAATATTAAATTTTTTGCTGTTGTTGCTTAGGTTTCAAACATTCTCATAAGATTTTACATTTTAAAAAGAGCTGTCAACTCCAGACCCAACTATAGAAGTGAACTTAGCATATGATAAAAGTATATGATAACATCATAAAAGAAAATATTTATAGTAAGAAGTAAATGACAAACATGACAAACATGTTTGGAAAACAAACTAAACTAGATCCTATGAGAGATACTAATTGGTGATTGAACAACCATTCCCAAACCGCTTTTTCCTTTCCCATCAGAGATAACTTCTATCCTTCATTTTACAATAATAATTCTATTATTTTCATTTTTACCTCATATGTATTTATCTATAAACAATGTATTATTCAGTTTTGCCTGCCATGCAATATTTATTAAAAAGCAACCAAAGGTTCCCCCCAAATTTTCAAGTTGTCATACATACCATATTTGAAGTTTCCACTTAGATTGAAGTAAAGAACCAGATTATAGTTCTTGGTATCTTTGCAATGACATGTATTTACCCACAATTATTCATTGGGGGAATCAATATTCAAAATGACAGCCAGAAGACAGATACTACACTTTCTGTGTTCAAATTTATTTCTCTACAAGAGAAGTTAAAGTATTCCTCTCACATGTCATTTTGGCACAATATCACTGCATTATTAACATAGCCCTGTCTTTCAGCACAGCCTCTTTAACTTAATTAAAGCCCAGTCCCATAGCTGTTATGTGGAAATTGCTCCTAGAAGTGTTCACTGTCCTCAGTTTCATAGAACAGTTCATTTGTGTAACTAGGAATGTTTCATTCTTGAAGTGTCACAAATGAAAATAGCTCATCTATTAATATTCTGGTGGCTTTGTTGGGTGGGGCCCCCTACACTATTACATTATTTGGATAATGAAAAAGGAGGAGGAGGGAAGAAAAGAGAAGGAGGAGAAAGACAAGAGAAAGGAAGAGGAGAAGTAGCACTGCAAACAAGAGGCTCCCTTGTTCACAGTGTGAGAAGTCAGATTTGCAGGTGGTGCAAGATAAGATTTAGCTATTATGGGAGTGGGATGGTAATTGATTATGGCAAGTGAACAAATCTGAGATGAAATTTACTTGTCCTTGAGCAAATTATTTCATCTCTTTCTTCATCTGTAAAATAGACAGGTACCATGTGTGGTTGTTTCCAGAATTTAATGTGATGTACTTTTTGTCCAGAGCAAAATTCAGTGATATTAAGATCATAATAAGATCATAATAAGATCATAATGATGATAATATTAATATTAATAATAATAATTTAGTTACTAAAAATATCAAATAGTAGACATGATAGTCTTTAATCATTTATTCATCAAGGTTAATCTATTATAAAAAAAGAGTATATTACCCCATCCTACCTCAAAATGTAAATTTATAACATTGCGTAGGTCATGGTCAAGAGAACTGTAATTTCAAGAATATACAATACAATGGAATTATTTTTCATCACCATAGTCAGCAGTGTTTTTTTCAAATCCTATATTCAAACATAATGATGGATTTTTAGGCCAATCGTGTTAGTTAGGTAGTTTAGTCAAGACAGAAGTTGAGATAATAGTTCCAATTAAAGACCCTAGTGATCTCCCCCAAATACCCATGTTGTGCCCCAAAAGAAGGCATCACATCCCCTAAATCATTAGACAGAAGGAAAGTTGTCAGACACATTGTAATGTGCACTTAAATAAACTGAGGATAGGAGCCAAGGATGTTGGAATTAGAAGCTCCCTAGTTCTGCAATCTCAGATTTCTTAATGCAACTTGACCTCAGCTTCCTCATGCACACATATAATCTCTTCCTCAAAATTAGGTTGTTGTGAGGGTTAAATAAGATAATGTACATAAGAGCAGTTAGCACTGAAGAAGGTGTTGCATAAATGTTAGCTTGCTGATATCCTGCAGACAGTAGTACCCCTTTATCTGTGGTGGACAGTTTCCAAAACCCCCAGTGGATGCCTAAAGCCAGGGTCAGTACTGGACCCTATGTCTATTATGTTTCTTTTCCTGTATATATACACCTCTGATAAAGCACAGTAAGAAATTGACAACAATAACTAATAATAAAATAGAACAATAATAGAGCATAACTGTAATAAAAGTTATGTGAATGTGTGATCTCTCTTTCATACCTTTTTGTGCTATTCTCACCATTTCACTTTAAGGAAGCACCTTACAGCTTCTTTTTGACATATTTGGATGCCCAGCATCATTACTCTTGCACTTAGGGGGCATTATTAAATAAATTAGGGGTTAGTCAAACACAAACACTGTGATACCACGGACAATCAATCTGATAACCAAGATGGCTACCAAATGACTGACAGGCAGGGTGTCTGGGTGAATATACTGAAAGAAAGGATGATTCACAGCCCAGCAGACTGTAACAGGATGGCTGGAGATTTCATCACTGTACTCAGAATGACACACTATTGAAAACTCATGAATTGTTTATTTCTGGAATTTTTCATTTAATATTTTTGGGCCATGGTTGCTCAAGCTGAACTGAAATCACATACAGCAAAACCACAGATAAGGGCAGACTCTTATGATAAAAACAGGAATAATTGGCCTTGGGATCTCCATAGAGAGGGTAATTCCCACTTGGTGCTCTTTGGTTCAATTCTGGCATTAGGGCTGGGATGTAATTTATAAGGCTCCATTACTTTCTGGAATTATCGTCAGGAGAAAACCAATGACAAGCAAAACTTCAGCCAAAAGGTTGTTTATGGCAATAGTTTATAATGGTGAAAATTTGAAAACAGTGTAAATCTCTAACAATAAGTGACTATTAAAGACATTTATTAAAAATACTATTGTAGATTACATTACTAGAAATACTTAATTCTATATTGTAAGTTAAAAAAGCAAGGTCTAAAAATATCTGAAGCAAAAAAGTGTTAGCATTTATTAAATTTGGCTGATAAACAGATGTCAACATAATTATCCACAATTTTCTATGTATTTTGTAAAACTTTTCAAAATAAAAATAAAAACATAACTCCCACAATAATGAATACAGAATAATTTATTACACTGCACTTTTCATAACATAAGACTCATAACACTTTATTCTAATTCTTATTTCTTTTCATCTTCTCTAGTAGATATGGGCAGCAGGTATCTTGTTTATCTTATTTCCCCTAACCCTTAGAACAATGCATAAACATAAAAAGTTATCAATAAGTATTTTTAAAATCACATATACCCATATAGAAAGCATAGGTTAATTTTTGTTTTCACTATCATGACCTACAGGAACTTTCATGGAAGTCCTTTCAGGTCTAGACTTCATGTAACAGGTCAGCACAAATTAGTTGTTTATTTGTAAAGACATTGTAGGATTTCTTATTCTTTACCTATATCATCCAGGTGAACTTGCAGTTGTTTTGACTTCTCTGTGCCTAGTGCATTTGCAGCTTGGACCCAAACCAAATACTTCTTGCCTCCTTGTAATGAATCAGTGGAGATGTTAATGTAATTTGAGGTGAGGTATTGCTGTTCTTCTTCTGTCTCTAAACTTTAAAAAAAGATTATAGTTACCAAATTACATTTAGCTCAAATTATTTATTCCTCATTTTTTGCTGCTACCTTTTTAGCCTGCTTTCAGAATGCAACATTTACTGAAAAATAGGTCAAATTAATTTTATTTTGAGAACTAAAAGAAATTTAAGACTATCTGGAGCCACAGTGTGACTTTCATGGACCCTAAGCAATTTTGTCTTCATGAACTCATTCCATTAAAAAAAAAAAAAAGGTATATGTGTAAGTATGTTTATGTTTATTTATACATGTATATATCTATGTCTTTATAATATTTTACAACTGTTGCTATAAAGGCAAATATATTAATATTGCATGTTAAAAATCTTTCTCTGATTCAACAATTCATTTTTTCCTTCTGATTTTAAATGAAATCAAGCATTCTTATGAACTCCTGAAAGTACAGGGGCCCTAGACACTGTGCCTACTATGCCTATTGGATAAGTCAGCACTGGACATAGCTTGAAATAAATGAGCACCCTCTGGAAGGAGCAATGTGCAAGGGTTCAGGTCAAGGGCTTTGAATTAGACATTTCTGCCAGATGTAGAATAAGGCTAAGAATGGGATGAGCAGTGCTGATGGGGTACAGATCTCGATGGGGTAGGGGAAGACTAACCTTTTACCTAGAAAGAAAAAATGTTCTGAAACAAATAAAAGAAATGGCATGCCATTTTTTGAGAACATTCAATAAGTTCAATACTTTGGAGCATGAACGTATAAGAAATAACCAGAAGTATAGCAGACCGGGTCAAAAAGACCTTCTATGGACTTTGAAAGTAAAATAACTGGAACTGGTGGCTGGTTGAGTGAGGGAAAAGGAAGTCCTTTGCTGCTGAAGAGGATGGAGAAGTTAGAAGAGAGAGACCCAGTTTGGAACTAGACCTAAAGAGAGCTATTAAATTATTACTTCAAATTATATGTATCTAAGTTTTTACAATTGAATAATTGAGGACTTCTAACCCATCGATTAAACTTGTTAAAACTTCAAATGTTGCTTGTTTAGGTGAAAACTTAAAATTTTCTTAACTGACGTTAGCTTTGAACAAAAAGTTTGAGCCTCTCTTTTAAATCTATTAAAATTGGCCCTCGCTGGTGGCTCAGTGGATAGGCGCCAGCCTATGAACCCAAAGGTCACTGGTTCAATTCTCAGCCAGGGCACATAACCAGGTTGCAAGCCAGGTCTCCAGCCAGGTCCATAGCTGGAGGCAGGTGAAAGGCAACCATACATTGATGTTTCTCTCCCTCTCTGACTCCTTCCCTTCCCCTCTCTCCAAAAATAATAAATCTATTAAAAATGTCTACTCTGTAATAGTTTAAGGAGGGGAGGGAGGTACCAAGAAATGTTTCTTCCCTCATTTTTGGTTTGTGTAAGGACAGATTGTCATTAAACCTCCCCACCTCTTGTCCTGCACCTCCGCTCTCTCTCTTCCTTCTTGAAAGTGAAGGTGATTCTACACAAGAAAAGCCAGGTGTGTGCATCTCAGTCCCTTCCTCTTTCTTGTTGCCCCAAGAGTTAGAATAGCAGAGAGATGTCCGGTTCTAGCCTGCTCCTCCAGTACGCTGTAGGATTTAGAAGAGCGAGTCTCCCACATGGGGGCCTGCAGTGGTCCAGTGCTGGCTATGATTGGAGTCAGGACAATAAAGCTATTTATTCTGGGAGGATCGTACTGGAAAGTTTACTGTAGCCACATACCAAAGCCACATACTTCATTGTCATGCTTCATCAGTAGTAAATATTATAAAATATTTTATTTTATTAAAAAGTTTTTTATTTATGAGTTTTAGAGAGAGGGGAAGGGAGGGAGGCAGAGAGGGAGGGAGATATCAATATATGGTTGCCTTTCACGTGCCTCCAGCTACGGACCTGGCTGGAGACCTGGCTTGCAACCTGGTTATGCGCCCTGGCTGGGAATCGAACCAGCGACCTTTGGATTTGCAGGCTGGCACCTATCCTCTGGGCCACCAGCAAGGGCTGTAAAATATTTTAAATAATTTAAATAAATATTTGAAATTAATTAAAATACAAATATTTTTATATTTTGAGTTTTGTCAGCTGACTTTGTGGTTCCTCTAAGTTGGTTTAGAGTTCATAAGGGACATCTGCTAAGGTCTGACTCTTAGACACCATTACCTATGATCAAATCCATTCATAACATGAATGTGTTTCCACAAGACTGCACTAAGTTTACATTTCTTGAACCCTTTGAACTGTCAAATCCTTTTACTTCCTTTTTTTTGAGTTCCTCATTCAGACTTTCTACATCCTGGGCTACTTCATCCAAGTTACCATTTCTACTTGTTTTTTTAAAGCCTTTTGTTGTGATTTCTGCATTCACTTTTCCCATAAACCTACTCTAAAACAGTATCCTTTCTCAAGTGAAGTCTTCTGAATTCTCTGTTTAGCATGTGTCCCACTTAGTTACTCAAAACACTTACTTTTCTTGGCCACCAGACCCTGTTCTGTCTTTTGGGTGAGAGCTCTTATATCTCCTTTTTACACCTGCTTGGTGACGTTGTCCCTCCTCCAACCTTCCACCTGGTTTACCTCCCCTCTTCCCTGACCCCGTCACATCGAGGGCTAGCCTTTGGCACTTGCCGTTTCCCTTAGCTTTTTCCCTCAGCTGACTGACTGACTGACTGACTGTCCTGGCTTCAATTGCTATTCCACCTACATGGCTACCACATATCTGCACTGTCAATGGGAGCTGCATTTGAATGTCTAATACCAGAACTATAGCACATTTCCAATTAAATTATCTTTCTGTGAAAATCAGCATTTCTTGCCAGTTACTCCATTATTGTCCACAGCATGCTATCTTTCTGATATCCTCAGTTGGCCATTTTAAATAATTTTCTCTCCATCACCCTTAGGAGACAGCCAAAAAAGGTGTAGCATTTTTTTTTTTTTAAATACTGTTTTCTTATTTTATCTTTCCTTCCTGTTTTGGTAGCTGTGGCTATGGCCTAGTTCTTTTTTTTTTTTTTTTTTTGTTTCAAGATTTCATTTATTATTTTTAGAGGGAAGGGAAGGGAGAGAGGCAGAGAGGTAGAGAGACATCAATGTATGGTTGCCTTTCACCTGCCTCCTGCGATGGACCTGGCTGGAGACCTGGCTTGCAACCTGGTTATGTGCCCTGGCTGGGAATCAAACCACCAACCTTTGGGTTTGCAGGCCAGCACCTTATCCACTGTGCTACCAGCCAGGGCTGGTTCTAGCTCTACATTCATTATTTATTTGGTATAGTACTTGTAGATTCTTAAGTTAATTGTATTGCATTGTGAAACCTAACTTGAAACTCTAAATTAGATACTCTAATTTAATTTAGAAGGGAAATAACCTTGGAATTTGAACAATGGTGAAAAGGTAAGTACCCTACACTCTTATATTTAATGAATAGAGTACTTCACCAATTTGTATGTCATCCTCATTCAGAGGTTATGTCTATCTTCTCTGCACTGTCCCAATTATAGTATTTGTGTTGCTGAGGCAAGCACCGGCTTGATTTCCTGATCTAGTATCAGCTGCTCTCTGTCCTGGGGAACTGAATTGTGGGGAATAAGCAGTTATAAAATCACTGGCCTTTCATCCCCAGGGTTCCACTTCAGGTCCTGTTACTATTATGTGTCTATACAGCAACTCCAGCATGTGTCCAACCCCACAGTCTCCCAGTGAGGATTATAATTTTCCAGCTACTTAGATTTGTTTGAATCCAGAGTGGTATGCTTGCTAAGACACAAAACTCCAGGAAGGAAAGGAGGAACCAGGCTTATACTACCAAGTGATACATGCATTTATAAATTTTTAAAATTGCATAAATTTTATATATATATATTCAAAGGTCTGTCCAGAAAGTATCGAGTCAATGTCAATAAAATTAAAACATTATATGGCTCGATACTTTTGGGATAGACCTCCTAGTTAAGCAAATGAAATTTTATATTGCTTGCATCTGAGGTCAAATCATGCCATTAAATTCAAGAGTTTAGATAACCAATAGACATATGAAAAGGCACTCAACATCACTCATCATCCCAGAAATGCAAATTAAAACCACAATGAGATATCTCACATGGGTCTGAATGCCTATCATCAATAAATCAACAAACAAGTGCTGGTGAGGGTGTGGAGAAAGGGGAATCCTTTTGCACTGTTGGTGAGAATGCAGACTGGTCCAGCCACTGTGGAAAGCAGTATGGAACTACCTCAAAACATTAAAAATGGATCTGCCTTTTGACCCAGTGATCCCACTTCTGGGAATATGTATATCTGAAGGAACCCAAAACACTAATTTGAAAGAACATAAACACCCTGTATTCATGGCAGCATTATTTACAATCACCAAGGTATGGAAGCAGCCCAGTGTCCATCAGTAGAAGAGCGGATAAAACAACTGGGGGCATTTACACAATGGATCCCTACTTGGCCTTTAAAAAAAGGAAAGTTTTACCCTTTGTGACAGTATGGATGGGCCTGGAGAACGTTATGGTAAGTGAAATAAGCTAGTCAGAGGAAGGCAAATACCATGTGATTTCACTTATATGTGTAGTAATCTAATGAACAAACTGAACTAACAAGCTATTAAAACAGAGACAGACTCATAGATAGAAAGGATAACAGCTAAGGGGCAGGGAGGGTAAGTGGTGGAAGGACAGAGCAAAAAGGACTCATGGACATGGACAACAATGTGGTGATTGCTGGGGGAAGAGGGTATAAGGGGACTAAATGGTAATGGAAAAAATACGATAAAAATCACTTTAAAAGGCCCTGGCTGGTGTGTCTCAGTAGGTTGGCGGGGGCACCAGCCTGCAAACCCAAAGGTCACTGGTTTGATTTCCCAGCCAGGGCACATAACCAGGTTGCAAGCCAGGTCTCCAGCCAGGTCCTTAGCTGGAGGCAGGTGAAAGGCAACTACACACTGACACTTCTCTCCCTTTCTTCCTCCCTACCTGCCCTTCTCTCTGAAATAATGAATAGAATCTTTTTTAAGAGTTATGAAAAAAATATTAAAAAAAGAAATGAGCCACAAATTTACATTGCTGTGGCATTATTAGAAAGCCAAAAATAAATAAATAAATAAATAAAATTGTTTACATTTCTGAAATAAGGTAGAACATAAACAAATTATCAGAGTTTTTTTTAATCATTATGCTAACCTCATGCTAAGGCAGATTTAAAATGTGAAAATAAGAAAATGGCAACTATGTGTGAATAGTAAGTAGGGCATCTTTGAATATTTTCCAGTTCAAGAAAACCACATGATATTTTTAATTGGTTTGTGGCTAATTTTTTTACTGCACATTTAAAGACTAAGCAAGAGTCACAATGAAAATGTATTCTCAAGTGACATAGTCATAGTTACTAGGTAATTTAATTTTTCTTTTTAAGTCTACTCTTATATTAGCATCTAGACCACAAAGTACTATTTCAGATAAAGATTTCAGTAATAATGACTGACTATACATTAATACTATTTTTATATAAAACTATGCATTAAAGAGTTTTTGAATTTCTTTTTTCTATTACTTCTCTTCATGTGCTAATTAATACATAACAGATTATTTGTTCAAGGGAGTCAGTATGCTTCACAGTTATTTGAAGTTTCCTGTGCACCTAGCTCTAGTTGTAGTTTACAGATTTTCAATAAACACTGCCAATTTAGGGTGATAATAATGAATATCTTTCATTTGTTTAATCACTCATGAAACAATATTTATTGAATACCCAACTATGTTCCAAGCACTACTTAGGCAAAGCTTCAAGAAGAAAAAGAGAAACCAGCCTTATGCTACCAAGTAATAAATACATTTATAAACAAAGTAGTATGTAAATGTACAACAATGAGCAAAACAGATAAAGCCCAACACTTCATGGAGCACACATTTTGGTAGAAACAAATCAATAGTTATACAATAGTATGTCCTGTGGACATATTCAGGAGAAAAATAATGCAAAAAGGGATTAGGAAGGGCCAGAGGTAAGGGTGGGAGAATTTTTTTGTTTTAAGAAAGTGGAGAAGGCATATCTGAGAAGGTGACATTACAGTAGTAAACTCAAGTCTTGTGGCTCTTTGTAGGAAGAGCATTCTAGGCAATCTGCAAGGGCTCTGAGACAGGACCTTGCTTGTCTGGTTCAAAGAAACAGTAAGGAGGTCAAGGAGGCTAGGCAGAGTGAGAGAGATGGAAAAGGATTAGAGAAAAGACCAGAGAGTTATGGAGAAGGGAGAGATTTAGAAGGCACTGGAAAGTCACATTGAGCATTGAAGGACCCTGGTTTGGATCTCTGAGTGAAATGGGAGATTTTGAGCAGAGGAGTGACCTGCACGTGAAATGGATTATGCTGGCTACTTGGGAATAACCATAAAAGACCCCTAGCTAGGGCACCAGTTAAGCCAGTCCTGTACTAGCTCTGATGAGACACTGTGTGCTTGGACCAGCATTGCTATGCAGGTAATAAAAAGAGGTCTAATTTTAAATATAGATCCAATGTATTTTGCTAAGCATTTCTAAAGAAGAATCCAGGAAGTGGTCAATAATTTTGATCTGAATAATGTGAAGGATGGAGCTCCCATTCACTGAAAAGGGGGATGCAAGTTTGGAAAGAGGACACAGTGTTTGATCTGGAAAATGTTAGCTTTGAGTTACCTTTTGGATTTCTACCAGGAAATGCTGAATAAGATGTTAGAGATATGTTAGTGGTAGTTCAGAAATGTCTGGATTAAAGATATATGAATTAGGGAGTTTTACACCACAAATTAGGGTGAGATGTTTTAGGTAAGAAGTTTTAGACAAAGATAATAAGAGATCCTAGGATAGTGCCGAGGGGGCCTGTTACTTCACTGGAAACAAAATTAATCAAAGAGACTTAGGAAAAAAAAAAAAACACCAAAAAGGGGTGATGTTTCGGAAGCCGGAGGTAGGACGTGAAAAGCTAAATTAAATGTTCCTGATAGTAAATGTTCTTGATAAGGAAGATAAGGACTAAGAATAAGTCGGTGGATGTGGCAGGAGTCATAGTGGCACTGTTTCAGTGGAGGGCAAAAACTTGACTAAATGGGAGTCAAGAGGATGAGAAGAGAAGAAGTAGAGATAAAATACAGACAACTTTTTTGAGGTATTTTACCATACAGAGGAGCGGAGAAATAGGGTCATGGAGGAGAGGGATCAGGGGAAAGTTGCATTTTTTGAGAGGGCAGATGCTACAGCCAGTTTTAAAGCTGAAGGGAATAATCCAGTCAAGATTGAAAAGAAGATGATGCAGAAGAAAGAGAGGAGCCTTGTTGGGGCAGATTCTTCCAACAGGCAGCAGGGTTAATAAGATCTAGTGCACAAGTGGAGACTTGGCCTCAGGGCAATGGTAGTTCATCCACAGTAGCAGAAGAGAAGGCCAAAATGTGTGTACAGGTGTCATCAATAGAGAATGAAAGATGCTGGAGACCAGAAATGAGAGAAAGCATAATGAAATAATTATTTGGCTTAGTAGAGAAGTGACTGGGCCAGTGAAATGCCGTGGGATTTCTGAGTCTTTCTGTTGGCCCGGTTGGTTAGTGGTCATGAATGTAAAGTGATATCAGTCAGTAAGTTTGTGTTTATCTCCAGCCACAGTTAGCTTTTTGAGTACAGGTGCAGAATTGGTAAGGAAAAGGATTTACAAATGTAAACTGCTCATCACATCCTAAAAGAATGACTGAAACATAATATCAGAGCCTTAAACATATTTGGGATTATATCTTAAGAACTCTTTCTGGTTGTTAGGAATATGCGTATATTGAAGAAAGTGTGGCCAAAACAAGCAGATCTTATGAATTGGAAGAATAAATCATTTTAGGAGGTCTGAAATTAAATGAAGGGGGAGCCAAAAAACCTGAAATTTATTTATAAAAAGTTATGTATTTCTTCTTACATGTTTAAAGTTTAGTTACCCTTGAAGTACTCTCCAGTTGATGCAATACACCTATCAAGACTTTTTCCCCCCCACTGCTCAAAACAGTTTTTGACCTTGTCTATTTTAATGCCTTTTAGTGCTTCAGTTGTTTTTTTTTTTTTTTACATTTAAAAAAAAATTTTATTGTTGTATTACATCCCAGTTGTTTTTTTTTTTTTTTTTTTTTTTTTTTTTTTCATCTCTTCCACATCAGCAAAACGTTTCCCTTTGAGGACTTTTTTCATTCAGGAAAAAAAAAAAAAAAAAATGTCACTTGGGGGAGATCAGGTGAATAGGGAATGTGGGTCACAGTGGGTCAGACTGTTTTTGGTCAAAAACTGCTGAATACACCCCACAGTGTGGGCAGGTGCACTTGTAAATCACCCATCATGAATTGGGCAAATGTGTTGAGTCTTCAAAAAATTCACTGAAGCCAAGTGCAGCTTCTCACAACAGGGCCAGCTGGTAAACTGATAACAGATGGGTTCCTAGAACACTCTATCAGTGGGGGAAGCCTGTACTGCAAAGCCCCTCCCATGAGATAATTCTGGTATTTCTGTGATCCCCTCCTTGTAAAGTATCTAAAAATGATAGTCCTATTGGTTTTTCATGGCACCTGTGAATTCCATTATTAATGTTATACTAAAAAAATGATGAGCTTTTCATGCACAGAGAATCTATTTTTTAATCTCTAGAGTTTAGAAAGGGCCACCATCATTCATTAATTTTCATTCAAGTATTTATGTTTAACATTCACGGTGCCAGATATTACAAAAGCTTCCAAGTTAAAGAAAGAACATATTTACATGAACCCATCTCAGGTATTGGGACAATCATATAGGTAGATGCCTATTTAGCAGAGGTTCTTTTTTTCTTCTTCTATCAGACACATAGCAAAATACAGAAGGGGACAGGAGGGTATGTGACTGGCCACACAGCTTTGTTGATGGGCTCACTATAAAGGTACTGTGTAGAAAGAAAGTTCTTGAAGTAATGCAGTCAATTCCTCTACTTTATAACTTCATCCCAACATCTGGAAGAAGCCCTGAGGGCCCCTATGCTGCCCTGGAGGAAATGCCACCTTTCTGTCACTGGTAAAACAAGTGGGTGGGCTGAGGTGAAATGCCTGTCAGTATCTGTGATTTTACTGGAAAACAGAACCACATGAGTTAGAAATGAAACCTTGCACATGCTGATCTCTACCTACCTGCCAAACTGGAAAATGCACTAAGAACCCAGGATCAAGAAGAACCTTTTTAATCCTGATACTTCCTGCTTCAACCACAAAATTCATTTTAAGTCAGCTTTTTCCTGGGAGGTAAGATCTTCTTTGCCAGTTAGAAAAATTGACTCTCTTCTCTAATTTTTTTTCAATTCATGGGTGCGTTTTAATTTTTTCTATTATTTTCTATTTATTATTAGTTTTAGAGAGAGGGGGAAGCAGAGAGGCAGAAAGGGAAGAGAAACATCAATCTAGGGTTGCCTTTCACCTGCCTCCAGGTACAGACCTGGCTGAAGACCCGGCTTGCAACCTGGTTACGTGCCCTGGCTGGGAATTGAACCAGCAACCTTTGAGTTTGCAGGCCAGCAGCTCCTTATCCACTGTACCACCAGCCAGGGCCTCATGGGTGCATTTTTAATGATAAGTTGAACAGATGTTTAGCTGTGCTTACAGAGGTCAGTCTTTAAATTTGCTGGAGAACATTCATGTATATGCTAATCTTTCATGTTCTTTTAAAAATACAGTAAAATCTCATTAACCTGGGCTCCATTAATTCAGAATTTTGGTTAGGTTTATCTGATTTGGGCTGTAACTTACTGCTGTATTTCACGAAAGACTGTGAAAAAAATTTTTAAATATATATGATCCTTTATTATTATTCTTTAACTAGACTGAGCAGGGAAAAGAAGAAATGTTTATTTCTAGTTATCAGAATAATTACTCGACAAATATTTATTGAGCACTTACTATGTGCTAGGATCAAGTAATACAGCAGTAAACAAAATGAACAAAAACTATTGCTCAAATTGAGTTCATCTTCCAGTTTGAATGAAATGAGTGAATTTACTCTTGACGTATATACAACAGCTAGAAAATTAGTCTTACTTAATTAGGGCACATTTAACATCTCTTTCTAGTAATCTGTTCAAAATCATTGTCACTTGGAAATAACACTGTTGTTTATAACATCCTGTAAATGATCATTTTAAAAAAAATGGCTTTACATTAAACTCTTCTCCCAAATCAGTCAGATTTTAACATAAAATCAAATTAGATAAGCCTAAGAGGTTAGCGTTGAATGTCACCATAATACCTTAACATCACCTTTTTGTTGTTAACATCTTAAGCATTTCCTATTTGCAAACAATTTCCTGTAATTTCCTTATAAGTTCGATAACAACTCAGTATGGTATCACTTATCCTCATTTCACAGGAGACTGAGGCTCAACAAAGCTAAATAACTTTTCCAAGATTGCACAGCTAACGACTATGGACTACTACGGTGCCTAATAGATGTTTGTTCCAAATTTACAATGCAGAATGTGAGAGCGACCTGGCTGCAACCTGTCGTCCTCAATGATCACCAGGGTTGATTTGGCTCATCTGGCTGGCTAGGTGGATGTCCCCTTCATCCCTCATGTTCCATGTGTCCTGGGAACCTCCTTAGACTCAGGCAAACCAGGAAAGTTACTCAGCCTATATAGACGCCAAATTTAAGTTTGTGGAATCATTATTAATAATAACAGCTTTCATGAATTTAATGCTAACTATGAACCTGGCACTATGATACACACTTTAAAAGCCAAATTCCATGTAAATAATTAGAAAAAAACCTTTGCAATAGGTTCCATTTTAGGCCCATTTCAAAGAGAAAGAGAAGGCAATCTGGAGAAATTGAGTCAATTGCCTAAACCTTAGAAGGAGGGTAGCTCTGGGACTTTCTGGCATAGGACCTTCTAAAACTATCAGGCTGTATCACCATTAGGACACTCTCCCCTTCCCTACCACTGAATGAAAAGGTTAGAAGGATTATAGAAAAACTTGCCCCCTACCCCCAGGGTGAAAATATCCTGGAAAAAGTTTTGGCACCTCACTGATCATAATTAGGGAGTTGGGGGTAATGAGAGTGTATGTTTCCTGGATCCCAGCTAGGGGTAAAGCACTGGCAGGACTGTGGTGGAACTGCTCATGTTCAAGTGTTGAGGAAGGAACCTACCTCTTCACATACACTGTGTACTTTGTGTCTATGTAGGTGGGTTTCCCGGTATTCCAGGTACAAGTCATGTTGCCTGAATATTCATAAATGACACAGGTTACCTTGTCAGGGACATCTGGTGGATCTGCAACAAAATGTATCAGTAGTTAGGAGCTACCATAGAAACATGGACATTTTCATAAAACAGTTGGTAAACTTTCCATTTTATTTGGGAAAACAGGTCAATCCCCATTCAGCATATCTCTCATTCCTCCCCTACCACCTCACCTGGCAACCCACTCTGTAGCAAACATTGCTCCTTTCTTTTGTATATTTTTCTATATTCTTCACTCCTTTGGGGATATTAATGTGATCAAATTCCTCCCATCAAAAAATAATTCCATCCCCCTAAATTCTCTTCTCTCAGCTACCACTGTATCTTTCTCCTTTTCTTAACAGCTAAAAAAAAAAAAAAAAAAAAAAATCATTATACTGGTCTTTTTCTTCATCTCCCATTTACTATTAAACCCTTAACAACCAACACCTGGCCCACAATAGCACTAAAACCACTACTGCTAAGGTCATTAATGACTTCCTAATCAATAAATCCCAGGATCTCTTTGCAGTCATTATTGACCTTGGCCTCTGCAGCAGTTAATATTTTGGTGACATCCTTCTTGAAACCTCTGTGCCTTTTCACTCCTGTGAAAGAGCTCTCCAAAGTATTTTTCTGCTGTTCTAGCAGACTTTCTTCTCCCTTTAAAAGTTTAGTGTTCTTTGGGCTATTGGTGAGAATGCAGATTGTGCAGCCACTGTGGAAAACAGTATGGAGATACCTCAAAAAATTAACAATGGGTCTGCCTTTTGACCCAACAATCTCACTTCTGAGACTATATCTAAAGGAACCCAAAACACTAGTATGAAAGAACATAAGCACCCCTGTGTTCATTGCAGTGTTATATACAATTGCCAAGATATGTAAGCAGTCCAAGTGGCCATCAGTAGATGAGTGGATAAAACAACTATAGGACATTACACAATGGAATACTACTAAACCATTAAAAAGTTTTATCTTTTCCAACAGTATGGATGGACCTGGAGAATATTATACTAAGTGAAATGAGCCAGTTAGAGAAAGACAAATACCATATGATTTCATTCATATGTGGAAACTAATGAACAGATAGAACCAACAAGAAAAATGGGGACAGACTCATAGATAGAGAGCAGCTGTCAGTTAGTGGGGAAGAGGGTAAAGGAGTGGAAGGATTGAACAAAAAGGAAAAAGAGCTCATGGACATGAACAACAATGTGGTAATTGCTAGGGGGAGGGGATGTAAGGGTACTAAATGGTAATACAATAAAAATAAACTAAAGAGTGAGTGAATGAATGAATAATACAAATTTAGTGTTCATACCTACAATAGAGTATTTTTCAACCTTGAAAGGGAATTCCTTTTTTTTTTTTTTTTTTAAGATTTTATTCATTACCTTTAGAGAGAGGGGTAGGGAGAGAGTCAGAGAAGGAGAGAGACATTAATGTATGGTTGCCTTTCACCTGCCTCCAACCACAGATCTGGCTGGAGACCTGGCTTGCAACTTGGTTATGTGCCCTGGCTGGGAATTGAACCAGTGTCCTTTGGGTTTGCAGGCCAGCTCCTTATCCACTGAGCCACCAGCCAGGACAAAAGGAATTCTGATATACACTACAACACTGATGAACCATGGAGACACTGTACTAAGTAAAATAAATCAGACACAAAAGGACAAATACTGTATGATTTCACTTATATGAGAGTCAGCATAGAGACATAAAGTAGAATGGTGGTTGCCAGGAATTGGGGGTAGAAAGGAATGGGAAGTTGATATTTAATGGATACAGTTTCAGGTTTCAGGCAAGATGAAAAGAATTCCAGAGATGGATGGTCATAATGGTTGCACAACAATGTACTTAATGCCACAGAACTGCATACTTAAGAATTGTTAGGTGGTATGTTTTATGTTGTGCAATCCTGCCTAGGAAACTAGATGAGTTGGAGAATAACCAAGCAAATAGCAGAATGGGTGCCTATAAGGAATAAAAGTACAGACATTTATGCATCTGAAGTTATACCCAAAAATTTATGTTAAATCTAAACATACTCCTGCATTTCATCTGCAAATCATGTATCAAGAATTACTTGTAAAATAAGAAATAAAATATGAAGAGTTTATCTTCACTGAAAATTGAAATGATAACAGATATCATTTATACCTATCAAAGTATCAATGAGTTTGAAAAATGGAGATCCCTAGTATTGGAATGGATTCAGGAAAATCCTCTTAACACCCTTGTGCAAATTTCTACAGCCTTTATGGAGAACAGTTTACATATAATAATCTTTAAAAGCTGGAGTAATATCTTGCAACCCAGAAATTTTACATCTAGGGTTGCATCCTTAATGAAATGTTTATAGATATGCAAAATATTTGGCTGAAAAAAATGTGCCTCTTAAATTATTGTTTATAATATTGAAAAGTTAGAAAGAACCTTAATACCCTAAAATAAGATTAAATTATAATACACTACTAAAATATATCCTAAAACAATGTAGGATACAAGTTAAATATATGGTTAATTAGTTTAATAGGTAAGTAATGGCCATATGATAAACTGAAAAAAGCAGATTGTAAAATAGTATAGTATACTATTTACTATACTATATTAAGAGGTCTTACTTAGGAAACAGAGAAGGGGAATGGAGGAGAGAGAGGTTGAAATTTGAAAGACATATTCTAAATGAAGATAGATTTTATTAGTGGTGAGATTATGAGATTATAGAAATGATGGGTATTTCTTTTTGTTGATTTTAATTTTTTAAAACTTAAGGCATTGACTGCAATGTGACTTTATAATTTAAAATTATTTTTGAATAATAAGACTACACTAAAGCACTTTATAACATTTTAGTGAGTTGTAGTATTGAGTTACAATGGGGAGAAATAGGACACCTGGTAGGATAAAGAAATCTTTCAATTTTATTTGTGCTTTAAAGGAGGAGCTGTGAAAACAGACATTTAAGTCATTTTGTATATTGAGTTATATGGTCCCTTGATGATTACAGTGATTTGTGCTGAAGTTATTTTTGTCCTCTGGTTTCAGGTGGTGAGTACCATTGATTTAGTAATCACGAAAGACAACTGTCAATCTTTTGGGCTATGTTATTGATAGTTCTTTATTCCGTAGCATTCTATATGAAGTGAATGCTCAGGGTTATAAACGTCTGATGGTTAATTAACTTTGCAGAAGATGAAATAGATTATATACATACATGCAAATAAACACAATATATGTAATATTTATGTGAAGCTATGTAAAAGAAGGAATGTGAGTATGGTAATGAGAGTAAGTCCAAATCGTTGTTAGATCTCATTGCTAGGTTCTTCAATGTTCAAGGATTAAGACCTGCTCTTGGCCAGATACTAGAGAACACTCTGAAATATACAAGAACGAGGCTTACATTTTTGCTCTTTCCTGTCGATGTCATCTCCCCTCTATTATTGAGGCACTCATTAATCAAAGGCCAGGCTTCTTGTTAATTCAATCTAGCCAAGGATCATTTTTTACTGAGAGCTTCTTGAAAGCAGAGTTTGTGATTCCCTCTTTGAATTTCTAGCATTTAACACATTTTTGGTGCATAGCAAATTCTCAGTAAAGTGCATTTCATGAATTAATTGGCTTGATTAATAAAATGCTAATAATAAGAAGACTTAAAATGAAGGAAGACCCTATGCTTCTGGCAAAGACCACTCTTTAATTTCCTATCCAAGGAGAGCAGATTAGCCTAATTGTGACAGTAATGATACATATTAGTAATGTTAAAGATGAATATTCAGGACATTTATTGGATAACAAGTCTGCTCTCATCAAGTTAAGTAGATATCAAAGATGGTTAAAATTTAAGTCAAAGATGTTAAACTTTTAGATAAATGATAAAGTGACAATGTGACTGACTGTTCCATGTATGGTTTATTTTAATTTTGTATTTTTAAATGCTAAAAGATATCTTATAGTGCTTGATTTCATAATTGGCATTATTCTTTTTTTTTTAATTTTGTTGTTGTATTACATCCATTCCCTTTTTGCTCCCCTCTGTCCCCCTCCCCACCCACCCATTCCCCCCAAAGTCAATCCCACCTGTTGTCCATGTCCATGGTTCCTTTATACTAGGTTCTTGTCTAAGCTGCTCCCCTTCCTTGCCTCTTCCTCCCCCCTCCCCACCCCAACCCCCTTCCCCCTGACCACTGAAGGCCTATTCACTGTATTCATATATCTGGTTCTGTTTTGCTTGTTGTTAGTTTTGTTCATTATTATCCTGTAATGGGTGAGATCATATGGTATTTGTCCTTCACTGTCTGGCTTATTTCACTAAGCATAATACTTTCCAGTTCCATGTTGTTGCAAAAGGTAGGAGTTCCTTCTTTCTTTCTGCTGTGTAGTATTCCATTGTGTAAATGTACCCAAGTTTTTGATGCAATCATTCACTGATGGGCACTTAGGCTGTTTCCAGCACTTGGCTATTGTAAATAGTGCTGCTATGAACATAGGTGCGCATAGGTTCTTATGAATTGGTGTTTCAGGATTCTTTGGTGTTACTCTTATAGAACAAACTTCCCATAATAATCATGTATTTAATCACAGATAAAAATCTAAGAAGTGTTTAAAATTATGGCTAAAAATGAAAATTGCACTAATAATAGTTTGTATTTGACAAATTACACATTACAGCTCAGACCATTTTAAACATATATATGGATAACTTTTCAAGGAAAGCAATGGCTGACTCATTTATCTTCTGTGTTTTATGACTTGTTTCCAGTTTAAAAATATATATATAATCATTTTGTTTAAAACAGTAATAAAACAATGACAATTGACATAGCGAATCTCACAGGACAAATATCCTGTGATCAAAGTGATCCAGTGAAAGCAATGTCATTTCTAGAGTACCACAAAAACCCTCAAAAATCTTTTTTTGGCCTACTTAGGTAGGAAGTTTTGTTTGCTAAGAATGTAGAATCCAAGAACACAGGGGTTCTCGAATCCAGGGGTTTGAGCTAATGTTCACCTGGCAGTTACAATTTCACACTCCTAACCACAGGTCTACGTGAGAAGTTTCAACTCACAAAATAAATGGAAAAAGTGATGTTCTTACTAAGCAGCCATTTGAAGAAAATAAGTGCTTCTATTATATTGTTCTAGAAGGAGAGCAAAGGCTATTCCCTGACTAAATGTCACCCAATGGATTTTGGGCGGGGGGTACAGGCATAGGCCCTCAGCCCACACTGGGAGAGCTACTGGTAACAATCTGTCATCGAGACTGCAACACAGGACCTAAGACTACACTTCTTTTGCCTCCTTTCTTCCTCTGGCTTAAATTAAAAACTAACCTTTCCTCAAAACTGGAAGTTGCTTATTTGCCCTCCAAAAAATTTGTATATTATCTCAACACCCCCACCCCAAAGGATAAATATAGTAAAGTATGCATCAAGGCTTATTTATATTTCCTGAGGATGTGGACAAGATAAGCAGTCCTCACATCAGATATGAATTCTACTTATGGTTTCAATTCCCACAATTTAGGGCAAATTTAGAATGTTTTTATCAGTTTACCTTATTCTTTGACTCCAAAACTTTGACTCCCTTTTCTAAGACTTACATGTCTTACAGTTTACCTCGACTGCCTCTCATGTTTTTTTTCTCTTGAAAATCTTGCAAAATCAGATAACCAGAGTTAAACAGGACAATGGCCTTATTTTAAAACAAGGAAGTCTCCTGCTTTTCAGTTATTCACTGAGGAGCCCAGTGGTTTGTCTCTTACTAGGTAAGGTTGGGAGGTGAGGAAGTAAGAACTCAGATTTGATTCTTCTAAGTCTGGAGGAAGAGAACATAGCCAAGACCCAAAGCCCTCTATCTTCACTTGAGAATGGGCACAGATGCCATAGGAAATGAATATCTGAGTTAAAACAGTGCTGAACTTATTGATCTATCCTTCATAATAGTACAACTAAGAATTAAGTAAATAATTAGGTACATCAGCCAATATTACTCTAGTAATTTAAACACCTTCATAACACTGTGAACACAGATTGAATTAAGCAAATATTTTTAAGATTAACTTGATAATTTTATGTCTTCATAATTAAAGTAATAAACACGATTCATAATTGGAGCAGTGGGATTAGAAGCAAGGGATTGTATCCGAGTCCAAAGGCTGTATTTTTAAGGGTTTAGGCACATTGGCATCGTACTTTCAAGTGTAAAAATATGCTTTAAAATAAATTATTGTAATTGAGTACTTACCACAGTCAGTATAGCTTGCCTCATTTTACAGATATGAAATTGAGGCTTAGATTAGTTAGGCAATTTGCCCAAGGTCACATAGCTGGTAAGGAGTGTAGCAGGCACACAAAGCTAGATTTACAACTGCTTTTTCTCCCTAAATCTTAACCTCAAAATTGCACAGTGGGGTCTGCTTCAAAGTTGATGATATTAGTTTGGAAAAATAAAAACAAAAAAAAAACATAAGCAAAAACAGATGAAAAGAACATTTTAAACCTGAAGTTGCTGCCTCTCAAGTACACTGTACTTGACCAGGCAGGTGCTGAAAAATCATGTGTGTGTGTGTGTGTGTGTGTGTGTGTGCACGTGCGCGTGTGAATGCCTTGGTAACATTGTAAAATTTGTAGAGTTTACATTAAAAATTAATATTTCATAGAACCAAAGGCACGGAAACAAGGAACAGACTAACAGTGACCAGAGGGGAGGGTGGTGGGGGAGAAAGAGGCAAAGAAAGGGAACAGTTTAGTCAAGGAACTGGTATAAATGACCCATGGACATGAACAACATGTGGGGATTGACTGTGGGAGAGGGAATAAAGAGGGTGGGGCAGGGGAGAGTAAGGGGGGGAAAATGGGATAAATGCAATACAATAATAACTTAATTAAAATAATAATCTATATTAAAATTTTTTAAATTTGTATTTCTATCTTCTTTTGAAGAGTCAAAAATCTGGGCACATTGAGCCCTCACAAACACTGGAGCTGGGCAGTGGCTGTCTCCAGGAGGCCGTATATATGCTCTCTTCTCTGCACAGACCCCACCGTCTTTGGTAATTCCTATTTTTCACCAGTCTGGCCCCTGCAGACATTGAAGTTTGCAACTCCTGTATTAAACTAATATAAGTTCACTATATCAATTTGCCTTTATTTTTAGATAAGTGAGTGATTACCAGTTAATTGTTAGGCTAACTTTCATCCGGACTTTGAATGTACCCCCGACACTTACATCCAGAAGAAATGTCTTTTCCACATATCAGTGTCTCGTGAGAATATCCAGGACATTCAGCACTGCAGTGTATAGAGGCACGTGGTTCCAGAAAGTTGTTATGCTGAAGCCGAGCTGTTGTTTTATTAATCCTTGTGATCTTAAATCTTTGCTTGATGCCATTTTTATAAAAATAAAGTGTGCTTGGTTGGCAGTTCTTAATTGCTGCTTGGCAATATATAGAGATATCCATACCCATCTTAAAAATTGTGGCTGGTTCTACCCAGATGTGGCCGGAGCAGTGTATATTTGTAATTCCTAGAAATAAGTAGATTAAAGTAATAAATTCCAAGTAAAACATTAAAACAGGAGATTCGAAAGACCAGGCTATTACATTTAAAATTTATTGTTTTCTATTAATTAAATGATTTCCATTGGGAAAAAGTTTTGGGGACCAAGTATATTTTTAAATTGATTAGTTTATGATCATGTATTTTTACTATGCTCCTGTTAGGTTCAGCAGCATGATATAAGACTAATGTCAGCCTTTAAGCTGCTCTGTCTAAAGAATGAATGATTAGCTATCTTATTTTATAGTAGAGGACTGAGGCATTATGAGGCTACACCTTTTTTGAAAGATAAGATTAGATATAACACTTGATATTATAGAATTCAAACCCCATTCTCTAGCTAATCAGGCAATCTTTCATTACTTTATAGATAAAAGCTACTTTTACCAGAAATTTCTAAGTTTAATGAATAAAACTATACTATTACTTTTGGCAAAAATCTATTGCTTGGTAACTACTTAAAATTCATCCTTAGTTTAATAATATGGGATATATTCAGATTTTTTTAAGTTAAAAAGTTTCAAAACAATGTATTTAATATATGTTCAATGTTAGAAATAAATGGATGGATTGATTAAAGAGAAACACACTTATATTAATAATGAATTAGTAAGTTAATAATTTTTCAGTACATAGAAAAAAATCAATTACCAGAAGGAATCAATATGGATTACATAAGAATAAGTCGTATTTTATATGTTAACTCTCTTTTTAATAGGGTTTTTTAATAGATCAGAAGAATGTTAAACATGGTACAATATGTATATTTTATTTCAGCACAACTGTTGAAAGGGGGTAACAACATTCCAGCAGAAAACTCGGAAAAGATAGGCTGGATGATATTAACTTTTCCATAGCAGGTTGAACAAAAAATATATAAAAATAATTTCTAGTGGACAGCTGAAAGGTCTCTCATGCATATCATTTACATTTTCCAAGAAGCCATAAAAAATAACCAGTGACTTATTTCCCCTAAATCTTAGATAGTGTTGGTCTGACTCTGGAAGTGTCCAATATCCTGTTGGAGGGTGGGATTCTGGTTCTGATGATGAGGCCACCTCTGTATCTCTAACATAGTTGTGTCCCAACCTGCAGAGCACAGTTTTGTGCTTGTCAGTACTCTGAGTAACTTGCACCACCTGCAGAGTTTTCTTTGAAGTCTAGAACCCTGCATTGGTGTTGTATGTCACCCAACTAAATGAGTCCTTGCCACTGACCCAGGATACTATTGACTGCAATAGAAACTCCTCAATGCAAATGGCTGCCCTGTCTGAACTTCCGATGATCCCTTTCCTGGAGTCCTCAGAACTGCTCATGTCTGTCATAGTGCCAGACATTCGTGTAAATTATAAGATGAGAATAATCATAGTACTCTATACTACCACACAAATAGAAGGCTAGCATAGTGCCTGACACAGAGTAGCCATCAACAAATGGCTTGTGGAATTAAATTAAATTGAAAATATTTGATGGGTTATCATATAAGTTATTAATAGTTCAGAGATAGACCATGCAACTCAAAATAATCTACTTTCATGGAAATGGTTATATATACGTGAGTTCAAGGTCTGTTCATTAGGGATACTTGAGAAAGCAGCCTTGCATTTGGAGGGAGGTTGGACATCTTTCATTTCATACAATTTTTATGTGCATATAATTTTTCCCAATATAATAGCTATTGATTCTTTAGAGATCTTAGAATAATGCATTGAGAACATTAGACACTCTATTTTATTTGAATAAAATATAACAATAGGTATTCAAATACCTCCATGACACCAATTGAAGAATATGTAAAGAGCTATCACCACATCCCATTGAATGGTGACTTGATTCATGACTGAGAGCAGGACAAAGCTCTTTGTTCCACTCTAGGAAAAATACAAAAAATGTTTAAATTATAATATTTTAATAATATAAGAAAAGGAATAATAGTATATTAACAATTATTATCATCTTTGATGAGAATCTTTGATTAGGAAGAAAAGAATGAGGGAGGGAAGGAAGGAAGGAAGGAAGGTAGAAAGGAAGGAAGGAAGAGAGAGAGGTAGAAAACAGCAAAAAGTCACTGGTGTGAGGAGGAATAATATAGGGTGAGGAATAAAGCAGAAGAATGTCACTTTATACCCTTTAAATATTACCATGAATTTCCTCAATACAACTTTTTGACCCTTGATGTACCATTGCTCCTATCTAGTCTCTTTCATCTGAACATATTGCTGCTGTATGTAATTCCTGGTGATGAATTTTCCTCCTAACCAAATGATGTGCCTATCAAGCTCCAGAAATACCAGAACTTGATGAGTAAAACTTCATAAAAAACAGAAATTTCAAGGTCTCCAGAGAAAAGGCCTTTAAAATGAAGAAAGATGAAGTGAGACAAACGTGTATGTGTTATCACCAGTTAAACTTACAGAAAAGCTTTCATCTGTACAGAGCGCAAAGCAAACATCTTATAGAAACTGCCTTGTGCTTACAACTGTAGTTACATTATTCAGTTCATCAGTTTTTTACATTGTTAATAATTCAGTTATTCGATAACCAACATTATTTACTCATTTTACTTGTTTAAACTTGGGCCTTTCATATAAAACAATGAAACAAAATCTATAACTCGTCAAATAGCATAAAACATCTGATAACATTTTTAAAAACTTGCATTCGCATGCCTGTGAACAAAGGGATCCCTTTCATAAGTTGTTAAGAATAATAAATCTCCTCTTTATAAATAATAGGCAAAACAAACCCTAAAATGTTTCTAGTCAGAAGTTAACTACTCACCTAATAAAATACATACATAATAATTATTTAAGGAGAAGTGATGTCAGATAATATTACAGATTCAACTTTTATCAGTAACCACTGCATAAAATGTCAGAAGAACTTAGAAGAGAAAATAACTTTGCCCATATATTTTTAAAAAGAAATATAGCTGCTTTTAAGCATTTGGATGATCACTTTTTCTTTACCTTTCAATCTGTTTGAAGCACATAGTTCCACTTCAGAACCTGGTCTGTCATGTCTTCTTTACCCTCTGCCTGCCTGTCAACGATCACTTCAGATTTTCAGCTATGAGGCAAATGGAAATGTCAGCAAAGCCCTGACCTACATTTCTGATTCTTGAAAAGGAACTCAAACTGTCCAGTTCAAAATGACTGGCTCTTGTCTCACTATTTGGGAAAACCCAAATTACTGAAAGTGAACTGCTTTGTCAGTACTTTCCTTTTCTCAGCTTAATTTAAATTACCTGTCTCATTCAAGAAGTAGAAATATATGTATGTGCTCTTTCAAAATCTTTGACACCAAAAATATGATGCTTAACTTAAATTCGCAGCCAACGTTGATGTTAGTTATAAATTTGTTTCTTAAGAAAATGAAGTTTAAATGCTACCACTGTTGACCATTAATTTATTTAACATGCATGTATTTTTGAGTACTATGGGCCAGGTATTGTTCTGGGCATTAAGGATGTAATGGTGATCAATTACAGAACAGCTTCTTTGTTGGATTGTGTACAATGGTAAATTATAAATTAGTTACTTTGATCTATGATTCACAGTTTAGCAGGATTCTGCAAGCGATAAAAAAATGTACCAAATATTTGGTTGGTTTATAGCAGTCATCTCCAGGGGCTTTTCTCTTTGTTCTACATGCATAACCTTTCACTTTATACACTCCTTCCTATTATAAATGAAAATTAATTTACTTTTTTCTCCACAGCAAACTCCTTGAAGTCAGAAACTCCACACTGTCCTTTTATTTTTTATACCTTTAATATTTTACTCATTAGAATACTCTGGAGGAATACTAAAACATTCCTCTGCTTAGATTCATTTTAGACAATGAAGTCAGCATTACTGTGGGTGGAGGTTGGGCATTCATAGTTTTTAAAAGCTCCCTTCCCCACTCAGGTGATATAATGCACAGCCAGAGTTGAGAACCACTGTAATATACAAATAAGATTATTTTTGAAGACCACACAGAAGGAATGGCTATCAACTGGGTTTTCATGATTTGTAACAATTTTCCAACCTGTGAAGGAGAGCATGTGGAAAAACATTTCACATACCAAGGGCAAAATGTACAAGTAATGTACATAGATGTTTTGGAACTGCCAAGCATTTCTGCAGGTTGAGAGGAATAATATGTGAGCTGGAAAATTAGGTCAATGGCAGAATGCAATGGACTTTGTTTGCTAAGTGGTTTAACCTTTCTTTACCTTGATGTCAGTCAAGAGATAGCAGAGACTGTTAAATAGAAATACCATAATCAGATTAGATTTTAGAAACATAATTCTAATTATAGTATAGAGAATCAACTGGAGATAAGGAGCTTAGGTAAGAAGCTATGGAAAACTCCAAAGCTAATGAGGACATAAAGCAAAGCAAGGCAGCAAGATCTGAGAAGAGAAAATAGAATTGAGAAATATGTGGAGGCAGGTTGGACAGGCATTTATGACCAAGAAAGAAATGGTGACTTCTGGAATGTGCAGTCAACAACCTGTGTGAAAGTTAAGAATCCAGGACAGGAAGAGGGACTCTGGTGACTAGTTTTGCTGACCCAGTAGATAATGACATCAACTGAGCACAGAAGGGGGCGTTATGGTGGGGAAGTGATGGATTTGGTTCTGGGCATGTTGATTTGGAGGTGCTTGTCACATATGCAGAGAGAATTATCTGCATATAGGCTGTTGTAGACATTGATAAGCTTGGGGGGAAAGTTTGAGCTAGAGATCTAAATCCAGATGATTTCAGCATATCAAAAATACCGAAACTAAGATTAGAATAAGGGGACTCAGAGAGAACAATCAGAACAATAAAGGAAGGGAATGGGTGGTCAGAACCAGAAAATGTTGACCCAAAAGATAAAAAGAGATATAAGTAGTATGTGGTCAGTATCAAATGGTCGGAGATTAAATATAAGAAGTAAAAGGGAGCATTGGATTTGACAACAGTTAGTCTTCCCTGAGAACAGTTTCAGAAAAGAAATGGAGGTAGAAACAAGATGGTAGTGAATCAGAATAGAAAACAAATGAGAAGACATTGGGTAATCTTTCAGGAATTTGGACAGTGGAGATGAGACTGATGGAGAGTTTAATGAGAATCGGGTTTATGTATTTATTTTAATGGGAGGGCTGGTGGTGGTTCTTAGCCATCTTTTTAATTGTTTATTTACTGTATTTCTTCAGTAAACAGTCTGTTCAAATCTTGTGCCCATTTATGTTGGTTTGTTATTTTTCTTATTGCATTTTGAAAGTTCTTTATATATTTTGAAAAACCAGTTCTTTATCAGACATGTGTTCTGCAACTATTTTATTCTGGACTATGGATTATTTTTTCATTTCCTTAATAGTGTCTATTGAGAGCAGAAGTTTTTAATTTAAGCCCAGTTCATTAACTGTTTTAGTGATTAATATTTTTTTTACTGCAAGCTTCTGCTCACATTTTCATCACTATATCAATACATAACCTTGTTTTATGCATATTTCTGATTAAAGATACCTTATTTCATCTAATGTATTGATAAATTAACCTTAGACTTAGGGCCAACAGCACTGTCATTCATGCCTGATGAAACTTATCTAATCTATATACACACACACACACATACATACATATATATATTCATGCACATTGCAGCCTTCCTGCACATAGGACTTCAGGACTACATTTGGGGGTCATTTCAAACAGTGAAATCACCAAGAAAAAGCATAAAATGTAAAAACACAAATAACCAAAAACACATGGCCCTAAATTGATGAAAAAACTCTTGTTTACAACATGAGAGCGGAAACAAACCTTTTGTACCATCCAATATACTGTAGACTGTATGTGCAGTTGAAATGAAGAGTTACTTCAATAGCTGATTGTGCCATCCTGCCTGTCTGTTGTTATAGGGCCTGATAAAGGGCTGCACATTCTTTTCTCTCCTTCTCCATATCAACGTACCTGGTGCCAGGGGCGTGACTACAGAAGATGTTCATGGCTTTCAAGGATCCCGAAATGGGAAAGAAGGTAGCATTTAAAAAGTACAATGTGAAAGAATAACATGCTAAAGACAAGATACAAAAAAACAGTTATATGCAGAGAGGGATCTACAGCAGCCCCAGGTCCACACATCACAAGTGTTAGCCCTGAGTGCTAAGTCCTGTAGAGCAACACTTACCTGATCTGGGTCAATCAATGACTCAGTCTTGGTTGGCTGCCTGTTCCTTCCACTTTAATCTCACACTTGTGACTCTAGAGCTAGATTTTATGGTACCAGCACCATCTTTCAACTGCCTCTCCTGCTGCCCCATCATCTTCCACACCGTATCCACTTTACTTCACCAACACCAACCAGACAGCTCACTGTCTGGCCCTGCCCTATTTCTCAATGCTCACAATTCTTGAGTAATTACAAAAAGTATACTTTCAGTCCCATAGTCTTTATTGAAGAAGGTAACAAAATATTATTCATTTAAGAAAACTTATTAAAAATATTGAACAGCTATGGCTAGTAGTAGCACAGTGGATAAGGCACCGGCCTGTGAACCTAAAGGTCACTGGTTTGATTCCCCAGCCAGGGCACATAACCAGGTTGCAAGCCAGGTCTCCAGCCAAGTCCGTGGCTGGAGGAAGGTGAAAGGCAACCATATATTGATGTCTCTCTCCCTCTCTGCCTCTCTCCCTTCCTCTCTCTCTGAAAATAATAAATAAAAAAATTTTTTAAAATGTTGAGCATATTTTTCTAACTTTTCTAAAGTTATAAGCTTTAATTATCTCAAGGAAATTTTACTTGGAAGAACACACTCTTCAAATAAGCCAGATAAATGAGGTGATGCTTTATTTTATTCATTTTCTTAACCATGAATTAATAAGCTCATTATTCATAAAGACTTATGTAGACTCTATAAAGAGCAATAAATAACCGTAATCTTTTGACTCATCCAAAGGATGGTACCTATGTGCAGCTGCTTGATTCTGCTCAACAACAAGCACCTTATGGCTCATTCAGCTCTGTTGGAAGGACAGGTGACTCATCACCATTTCCTGTGAGGTAGGCACTAAAGGTCAACTTTTTTTTTTTTTTTTCTATGAGTTTCTTAGAGACTTAAGAACTCTAAGATGTGGGGGGAATTCAAAACCTTCAAGGTACAACTCTAGCTCTTGAAGACTGCATGCATACTTCAAAGGAGGTCAATTTCTAGATTCTCAACCTCTACATGTGCCCTTTCCTAGAGTTGATTTCAAGAAGGAGCCTGGGTTCACAAGTTATCTTTCTCTCACTTCATAAATCATGGTATCTCTTCATCCCTAATCTCAGAATTGTGCATTACCCTGGGTATGAGTAGCTTCAGGGCACAAACAGATAACTGTAAATAACTGATTTTAAGGAGGCCTCCTTGGAAAATTAATCAAGGTGCTTTGAACTTGTAAATCTTATCTTTCTCCAACTTATATATTTTTAGAAACTTGCTAAAATAATCATGTTTCAGTCCATGTTGAGATACTGTGAATTTTAGCCAATTTGGGGATATATGAAACCATTTTGGGATAATCTGGAACTTGGGATCAGAAGCAATATGAGATACTAATGGTTATTCTCTTAAATGTAAATAGAGTTTTGATGGACTATCACATTTTTTCTAGACATATTGGATAAAATTCATGTGAAAATTTTACTTGATTTCTTACAGATTTCCTATTCATTAGTCAATAAGACAGGTAAAGGCAGATTTGTTCCTATTGTAGCCTGTCTCATTTATTTCATCTTATAAAACATTAAATAAATTCATTTGAATTATGTTTAATATTTTAGATATCAATTAAAACATTCTAGGGCATGCATAATTTTAAAAGCTTCTTTTAAAAGTACTTAAGAAAAACATTCAGAGCTTTTTGGCTCTGTCTTGAACCTTTGTTGGGTTTGGTCTTTTTACCTCCTCTCCAGCCTCCACCATGTCCACTAGGATAACCCAGAAGACCCTCGAGGTGTCCAGCTTTGGCCCTGGGGGCTTCAGCAGTCACGGTACTCCAGTGGGCTCAGCTCCTTGGCCATTTCCCAGGTGGGCAGCAGCTACCAAGCTGGCCTGGGCGCCAATATAAATCTGGCTGGAGGTTTTGGGGGAGCTGTGGATATGAGGAGCATCAGAGCGGTCTAAGTGAACCAGAGCTTGCTGATGCTGAGCCCCATGAAGATGGAGCTGGACCCCAACTTTCATGCCATGCACAACCAGGGGAAGGAGCAGATCAAGAAGAGCCTCAACAAGTCTGCTTTCTT
Source organism: Noctilio leporinus (assembly GCA_004026585.1). NCBI lineage: Eukaryota > Metazoa > Chordata > Mammalia > Chiroptera > Noctilionidae > Noctilio > Noctilio leporinus. Next base: position 611,912 of record PVIW01000199.1, on the reverse strand, counting down.
CATCGATAAGGTACGAAGCCTGGAGCAGCAGAATAAGATTCTGGAGATCAAGTGGACTCTCCTGCAGCAGCAGATGACAACTCGCAGTAACATGGACAATATGTTTGAGAACTACATCAACAGCCTTCAGAGGCAGCTGGAAACACTGGCCCAGGAGAAAGTGAGACTGGAGGCGGAGTTTGGCAACAGGAAGGGGCTAGTGGAGGACTTCAAAAACAAGTATGAGGTTAAGATCAACAAGTGCACAGAGTTGGAGAATGAATTTTTCCTTGTCAAGAAGGATGTGGATGAAGCTTACATGAGCAAGATAGAGCTGGAGTCCCGCCTGGAAGGGCTGATAGATGAGACCATGTACAGATCAAGTATGAGGAGCTGCAGACCCTGGCTGGGAAGCATGGGGATGACCTGTGTCACACGAAGATGGAGATTTCTGAGATAAACCGGAGCATCAGCCATTTCCAGGCTGAGACTGATGGCCTTAAAGGCCAGAGGGCTCCCCTGGAGGCCACCATCGCTGATGTCGAGCAGCTTGGTGAGCTGGGAGTCAAGGATGCACAGGCCAAGGTGACTGAGCTGGAAGCCACTCTGAGAACTTCAAGCAGTACATGGCTGGCAGCTGAGCGAGTCCCTGGAGCTCATGAACGTCAAATTGGCCCTGGATGTGGAAATCAACACCTACCGCAATCTGCTAGAGGGCAAGAACAGGCTGGAGTCCGGGATGCAGAACACGAGTATCCACACCAAGACCATCAGCGGCTGCTACTCAGGTGCGCTGAGCCCAGGTTACTCGAACTTCAGCTACAGCCTGGGCTTCCGGGCCTGGCATAGGCTCTGGCCAGGACTGCTCCATCCACAGCAGCACCACCTCCTCCAAGACAGTGGTTGTGAAGATGATTGAGACCGGAGATGGGAAGTTGGTGTCTGAGTCATCTGATATCCTGCCCAAGTGAATGATCACTGTGGTCCCTCCTGTCCTCTTCGCCGGGTGGGAAGGGGTCCGAGCAGGGGAGCGGAGTGCACAGAAGACCTGCCTGAAGCTCAACCCCAGTGCCCAGCTCACCCTTGGGCTGGGGGAGTTTACTGCTTTGGGGGACCACCTTTTACCCATGCCCTTGACTAAAAGCCTAATCAAGTGTTCTCCCCCACCCCCAAATAAAGTCTCAGCTGGCTCTGCCAAAAAAAGAAAAACATTCAGACAACTGCATTAAAGTTCAACTATATATAACAAACAAAAACAATAATATGTGGAAAAAATACACCAAAATATCAATAATAATTTCTTTGGATTATGGGATTATGGTTATTTTTCTTCATTTTGCTTTTTTGGTAACTTCCTGTTTTTAGGATGAGTATATGTGATAAGTGTAAAATATTAAAAAATAATAAACACTTTAAATAGCAAGGAAAACTTTAAAGGAATAAGTATAAAGGGAAAGTTTCTTCCTAGTCAATTCTAAAATATGAGACAACTAGAGGGAATTACTAATATGTCTATTGCTATATGTATTTTATTGATTTAAATTTAACTATAAGTAGAGGAGAAACAGAGGATTTTTATCTTGTTAAATTCCCCTTCATTCTTCCACCACCTTCAGGACAGACCTTGAGCCTTTAGCAACTCAAAAGAAGTCGAATCAGGAATGTAATATTATTTTTTAAATGGAGTTATCATTGACAAAGTTGTATATATTTAAAATGTATAACATAATAATTTTGTGTACATATACATATGTGAAATGACCACAATCAAGCTAGTTAATATAATCATCATCTCATGGCTACCTTTAATTTTTTCATGATAAAAGCACTTCAGATCTACTTTCTCAGCAAATTTCAAGTATACAATACAGTATTATTAACTATAGGCACCAGGCTATACATTAGATTCTCAGAACTTGTTTATTTTTTAACTAAAATTTTGTACCTTCTCACCAACATTTCTCCATATACCCCCATGTACCAGCCCTACTTAGCACAATGTCCTCCATATTCATCCATGTTGTTACAAATGGAAGAATTTCCTTCTTTAATGACTCAATTCTATTCCATTGTGTCTGTCAAGAAATCCATGTACTGGCTATTGTGAATAATGCTGCAGTGAACCTGGGAATGCAAATACATCTTTGAGATACTGTTTTTGCTTCCTTTGCGGAGGAATGGGAAGGGATTTAGGCATTTGTGTTGAGATATGTTAAGTTTAGAATGACTATTATGCCTCTAGATAGAAATGTTGAACAGGCAGTTGGTCATATTAGTCTGGAATTTAGCTCTCTGGAAGAGCTACAGGCAGCATATAAAATTTTGAGTTTCAACTACACATAGATGAAATTTTAAATCCTAAAAATATATGATATTATCAAAAGAAAGCAGATATAAACTAGAAATATAAAAGGGAAGAAGTCCTAGGACTGAACCTGGAACATACCAGGAAAAATAAACAAAGGCAAATTTTCTAATAATTTAAGAAAGTTTCCAGGAAATTCATTCATTTATTATTGGAAAAATAATTAACTATATAAATCATAATACTAAAGAACTTTGAAGCTAAAGCAGACTTTAACCTAAGGGATGATCAAATTCTTCCTGTTGGCCCTCTGGCAACAAATACTCTGATCTTTAAAAAACTACTGGACTGAGTCATTCATCCAATTTTAATTTAGGGTTTTAATTTCAGTCAAATTTTGGGCAATGATTGAAATATGAACCTTCGGTATAAATGAGGAGGATTAGTGTAAGTATGGGGTTGTTCAGACAAAAGAGGGATCTAATTTTAACTAAGGGATTTATGTGAGGGACCGCTCAATTTACAAATATTTTTTGAGTATAAAACATGTGATGGGAAATTCAAGAAGTGCAAATATGAATAAGACACTATCTTTTTCTTCAGAAAGCATACAACAGAAAATAAAGAATAAGTAAAATGTTATAAGAGCTAGAGAAAGGAAGAGAGAGATATTTCATGGAAGGTCAAGCTAAAGAAAGAGACTTTCCTATGGGAACAGTTTAGAAGGCTCCACAGAGGACATAACATTTAAAATAGTCCCAAAAATAAGGGTAAGATGGGATTTTGACAGGTAGAAAATATAGTACGGACAAAGGCCCTGCAGTGGGCATTTGTGTCACTCATGGGGGTTCATGTCCCAAAACCATTGTTACGGTTAGTCATACTGTTTTCTTCCATTGTTTTCTCCCAAACTGGAGAATCAGAGTGTGCATAAATAAGTATTAGTTTGAATCCTTCAAGAAAATATGTGGCCCTGGCTGATGAGGCTCAGTGGATTGATCGCCAGCCTGTGAACCCAAAGGTTGTTAGTTCAATTCCCAGTCAGGGCACATGCCTGTGTTGTGGGTTCCCAGCTGGGGATGTGCAAGACGCAACCAGTCGATGTTTCTTTCAAACATCAATATTTCTCTCCCTCTTATTCTCCTTCCCTCCCCTCTTTCTTAAAATAAATAAAGAAAATATTTCCTCCAAAAATGATGTAGTTTTTAAAAAAGAGAAAAATATGTGTATATGTATTTGTATACCCATGTTTGTTACAGCATTATTCACAATAACCAAGGAGTAGAAGCAATCTAAATGTCAATCAATGGATGAATCAATTTTTAAAATGTGGTATATACATATAATGCAGTCCATAAAAGGAAGGAAATCTGATAATATATTACAACATTGATAAACCCTGAGGACATTTTCCTAAGTGGAATAGCTGGTCATAAAAAAAAGACAATTACTGAGCCCCGGCTGGTGGCTCAGTGGATTGGTGCCAGCCTGAGAACCCAAAGGTTACTGGTTCAATTCCCCAGCCAGGACACAGAGCCAGGTTGCAAGCCACGTCTCCAGCCAGACCCATAGTCAGAGGCAGGTGAAAGGCAATCATACATTTGTTTCTCTCCCTTTCTTCCTCCCTCTCTACCCTTCTCTCTAAACAATACTGAATAAATTTTTTATAAAGATAATTATTGCATGATTTCATTTATATAAGATATCTAAAATAGTCAAACTCATAGAAACAGAAACTAAAATGGTGGCTGCCGGGGGTAGGGAAAAGGAGAAAGAGGGGACTTCTTATTTCATGGGTGTAGCATTTTAGTTTTGCAAGATAAAAATTTTCCAGAGATCTGTTATACAACACTGGACATACAGATACTACTACTGTATTTCACATTTAAAAATAGTTAAGATGGTAAATTTTGTTATTTATTTACCACAATAAAGAAAAAGAAAAGTGATCAATTGTAAGTGACCAAAGCAAACCAGAATAGCTTAGTCAAACACAGGAGAACCTAAGATTCAGCAGGGCCTTAACAATAATGGCAGCTGGGATTCTAAAAATCCCCTAGGTGTCGCCCTCTGCCTCCTGACACATCTTTTTCACACGGAATCTGCTTTCTCTCCAGAGTACCCAAATGGCAGATGGCGCCTCCCAGCTTTTACACTTCAGACCTTTTGCCACAGAAAGAGCACTTGATGTTCTCCCTCCAGGTTCAAAATATTGAGAAGAGCTCAATATGCTGGAAAATTGATGAAGGAATCTTGTTAAAACAAAAACAAAAACAAAAACAAAAAACCTTACAGATCTTATAAGAAGAACCTGGTATGTCCTATCTATGGGAACCATATGATTGATTGGAAATAAAATGGGACGGCAGGGGAGGTATACCAATTAGCTATTACCACGTTAATGCTCTATAACAGCAGTCCTCAAATTAGTGGTTTAAAACAATTGTCATTTCAGTCCTGCGTAGTGGCTGGAGAAGCCCTACTTCAGGCTGTGGTTACCAGGGTGGCTGGGTCCCACACCTTGGCCATCCTCCTTTTGGGAGCAGTAAGTTAGCCAAGGCACATGGGAGACTGCTGAAGATTAGGCTCAGAACCATCCTGACACTCACCATTGATCAAAGCAAGTCACAGGGCTAAACACTAGGTCAAGGGGCTGGGAAATACTTTCTGCCCATAGTGAAGCTTTAGTTAGAATGGGATGCAGGGGATAGAATAAAATGGGAATAAATAATTTAATTCACCACACAGAGGATGTGTGCAACAGTTCCCAGAGGAAGTCTGGATGTTGGGCAAACAAGATAATAGGTGCCCACTATACTATCATTATGTAGATACAAACACCTTAAAACCTGAAATAGTATATTTCATTAATCCCCCATTGTTAACGGAGAGAGAATGAGAAGAGAACTAGTTGACAATGTAATAAGCTCTCTGCGAGGAATTTTATAGTTATCATGTCAAAGGCAAATCAATAAAAGCCATCATTAATCTGAAATAATATAATTTTTCCTATGAACTCTCTTAGTTAGGTTTCAAGGGAAGTATCTTTGAGGATTCCAAGTTTGTATCTCTTGTTTCAATTGTTGCTGCTTTAAGAATAGGCCATGCTTTAAACTTTCTGATCTTTGTACCTGGGAGATAAAGCTACCAGCATGGAGCAATGGGTAAGAGAAATGTTCCGGACCCACAGAGACCTGAGTTTAAATTTGAAGTTGGCTATATGCTAGTTGACCTCAGACAAATCACAGGCAATTTTAGTATCATTTTTCTTCTGTAAAATGTGTGGGTAGGATATATATACCTCAGGTTTTAGGGGAGAATGAAATGGCAGTTTATCTATCAAATGTACATCACAGTGCCTGGCACATAAGCATTTAATAAATGTTAGGTTCCTGGAAATAACAAATGAAATAAGGCATAGCTCCTATATTGAGTTCAATGCTTTGCACCTTTCCACACCAAAAGTCTAATACCATTACAAAATTTTTTCAAATTCTTAAATGAAATTATATATAGGTTTACATAGAAGAAAAAAAAATAAAGTGCTAAAATCATTACCATGGCATTTGAAACCAAAAAAAAATTTTTTTTAAATATTTATTTATTTATTTTTAAAAGAGAGGGGAAGGAGAAGAAAGAAAGAGAGGGAGAGAAACATCAATGTGTGGTTGCCTCTTTCACACCCCCCACTGGAGACCTGGCCCACATCCCAGACGTGTGCCCTGATGAGAAATCGAACCAGTGACCCTTTGGTTCACAGGTTGGCACTCAATCCACTAAGCCACACCAGCCAGGGCTAAAACCAAAATTTTATGGGGCGGGGGGAGCAGTTGTTTGTTTTGTTAACTATTTCTTTTCATAGAATATTCTGGCAACCTAATTGTGAGCATTTACATTTCATATTTTAGTCAATCATAGAACTCATGTAGCTTATTTTTAAATTGTTTTAGAGTATGGTGGCTTAAACACTGAGGAACTTAGACCTTTCACTATTCACAATTTGCAAGCATGATTTAATTATTTTAACTCAGGAGAATTGTAAACCTTATTGTCAGTAGCTATCTGACTTTCTCTTTCAGGCTATTTTACTTGGTGACTCCTTTTCTACATTCTAGTATTGGAAAGTCAGTGTTCATACATGTAAACGCACTGTACAAAGGCAATTTATAGTATAAGTTAGGTTGTCAAATTTCTACTTTCTCATTGACAGTAAATTTTGGATGAAAAATTTAATTCATTTGTCTTCTAATTTAGACACCTTTATGCTTTACACATTTCAAAAGTGGTCCTTGCTAGGGCCTTGTTTATAAGAACCTTTATATTTTGCTGAGCTTTTCTTTTTAAGTTAATACTAACCAGTTGTTAAAAGAATGAGTCAATGTTAGAATTAAATCTTTGTTCATGGTTCACTCTAAAAACCTATAGGAAAACTTTATTATATCCAGACCACAGTAGTGTTCAATAGTAAACTCTCCAAGAAATTTATTACTTCATATTGTATCATTATCTTCTCATTTGTGGATGGCAAAATTATAGATATTGTACATTCATTTTTTAATCCAAAATTTCAATTTGGAGTTGCAAAAAAATTTAGTAAAACTGAGATAACTTTTTAAATTATCAATTTATTCCAACCAAGCATACATTTCATAAATGTTTTCCATTATATAAACTCTGAACTTGAATTTCCATTTGTTGACCAATTTGTTAACCTCATTAGATCATAGCACATAACTGCGAGTTACATGTAGAACATTGATTTCTTAATAGATAACTCTTTAAGTATACTACAACTTCAGCTGCTTTTTATTCTAAGTCATTTTCCCATTATGAATATGAATGAGTTGTAGGTAGCTTAACAATAAGCAAAGATATTTTTATAATTTTGCTGTACTTCTATTTGCAATAGTCGGCATTTTTATTGTAATTGACAGAAATCCAACTCAAAATAGCTAACTAAAAATGGGAATCAACAGGAAAAAATGGGGTCTGTTATAGAATAAATGAAATTTCTGTGGAGAGCAAGTAACTTCAGGTAACTCAGGGAAAAATACTTCAAACTTGACACAACCAGGTCTCACTCTCTTTTGCACCATTCATCTCTCATCTGCTTAATTCTTCCAGGATTCTTGATCTCCTCCAAGGATTTTTCCACTTAGAGCCCAAGATTACAACCTTATTATTCTATTCTTCAAGAAAGAAGGAGTCTTTTTTTCTGAAAAAGAGGAAGAGGAAGAGTAGAGGAAGAGGAAGAAGGAGAAAGAGAAGGAGAAGGAGAAGGAGAAGGAGGAAGAGGAGTAGAAGGAGAAGAAGAAGGATTAGAAGGAAAAGAAGAAGAAGGAGAAAAGAAAGGGGGAAAAAAAGCCTTTTGGAAGTACTCTGATTGCCCTATCTTGGTGCCTGTACTCATCCTTCGGAACAATCATTTTTCCTAGAGAGATGAAATACCTACTAGGGTTGACCAAAACAAGGTTGTGCTCCCGCCCAATGGGCCAGGGTGGAGTGATGTACTCTAATTAACAGTCCAACCACAGCTAATTGGAAAAGGGGAAGGGCAATTTCCCCAAGGAAAAGTGTAGCTGTTAGTAGATGAAGGTGAGGAGAGAAGGGGCATTCCACACTAATTAAAAATAAATAAGTAAATAAATGTTTCTAGTCTTTTTTTTAAATTTAATTGTATTGTTTTGTATTACATCCATCCCCTTTTTGCTCCCCTCTGCCCTCTTCCCCACCAACCCATTCCCCCACAAAGTCAATCCCACATGTTGTCCATGTCCTTGGTTCCTCCATACTTAGGTTCTTGTGTAAATTGCTCCCCTTCTTTGCCTCTTCCTCCTCCCTCCCTCCACTCTCTTCCCCCCTGACCACTGAAGGCCTATTCACTGTATTCATATATCTGGTTCTGTTTTGCTTGCCATTTGTTCTGTTCATTATTGTCCTCTAATGGGTGAGATCATATGGTATTTGTCCTTCACTGACTGGCTTATTTCACTAAGCATAATACTTTCTAGTTCCATCCATGTTGTTGCAAGGGTTAGGAGTTCCTTCTTTCTTTCTACTGTGTAGTATTCCATTGTGTAAATATACCAAAGTTTTTTGATTCAATCATCCACTGATGGACACTTAGGCTGTTTCCAGCACTTGGCTATTATAAATAGTGCTGCTATGAACATAGGGGTACATAGGTTCTTATGAATTGGTGTTTCAAGATTCATCAGATATAGTTCTAGTAGTGGAATTGCTGGATCAAAAGGCAGTTCCATTTTTAGTTTTTTAAGGAAACCCCATACTGTTTTCTACAGTGGCTGCACCAGCCTACATTCCCACCAACAGTGTATGAGGGTTCCCTTTGCCCCGCATCCTCGCCAACACTTGTTGTTTGTTGATTTGCTGATGATTGCCATTCTGACAGGTGTGAGGTGGTATCTTATTGCGGTTTTAATTTGCATCTCTCTGATGACCAGCGATGTTGAGCATTCTTTCATATGCCTCTGGGCCCTTTGTATATCTTCCTCAGTGAGTTGTCTGTTCAGGTCCTTTGCCCATTTTTTAATTGGGCTGTCTGTCTCCCTGGTGTTGAGTCGCATTAGTTCTTTATATATTTTGGAGATCAGACTCTTGTCTGAGGTATCATTGGCAATTATGTTTTCCCATACAGTTG